>JAODLC010000043.1:7577615-7609552 GCA_026781145.1 Hippopotamyrus pictus | reverse complement strand
GATAGATAGATAGATAGATAGATAGATAGATAGATAGATAGATAGATAGATAGATAGATAGATAGATACTTTATTAAACCCAAAGCAAGTTGCAAGTAGCTGAAAATATACATTATGACTGTAAAAGGACATTTATACATTAGCAGACAGTAAAAAAAGTAAGAAAATATGAGACAGTGTGTCTACTCCATGCATATGTCACCCTCTGGCATGTCCCGAAAGCAGCCAGTCACGTGACACGCGCTCTGCTCAACGAGGTCCTGCAGAGACTGCCCACCCGTGCATCCTCTGCTCTCCCGGCAGTGTGATAAAGCAATCACAGCTGCCCTTGATTAGATAGCCATACGTGGGAGCGTGGAGTTCACGTCTGCGGCTCGGGGAGTCCGTCACGCTGCCCGGCCCCTGACCCACACCCACTCGCGTGCTCCGGAGCCGCACACCTGCTGGGCCGTTAACCTCGTTTAACACACGAGCCCTTGCCGGCCCATTTCAGGCGTGCGTTCACATGTCACTCTACTTTATACTCATCTTCATATTTATCTAGCCAGAGTCACCAAAGCCACTCACAGCTTATATACTGAGCATCCAGATATCCTACTCAAAAGTTGAAGGTTAAACATTTTGTTTCAAAGTTCAGTTGCAGCACAGCATTTCCTGAGCACTTATCCAGTACGCTGCTTGTTGATAAAAGTAAATCAGATTCGCAAAGAAATGTCAGACAGACGAAGGAGAAATGGCATCTTTCCCTGACATTTTATTATACTTTTCTTTTGTACAGATTAATTCAGGCATGCTTTCTTGTTTTGGTCTTGTCTGCTACATGCTCATATTGTGTCATACAGAGGGGCGGAGCTTACAGGAATCCTGGAGGTCAAAGACGCCACCTCCCGTGTGTCCCCCCGTCCTGGAGAGGCTTTCAGGCAGCATGTGCTGTGCGCGCACTTGCACTCTCTTCCGACGGCTATTCTTGAGACTGTGCCGTATTTCATAAGGAAGTCCATGCAAATCACAGAAAATGTTCATGCTATAGTGTTGATATTGGAGGGAAAGGCCTATTTATGAAACATGATAGGAGCCTTGAGTTTAGTAAGCAGTCCTTTGGGTACTGGGAATATCCAGACATACATTGTCTATACCTGCTTGTCCTATGCAAGGTTGTGGGGGGTCCAGAGCCTATCCTGGAAGATACAGGCACAAGGCAGAGAACAACCCAGGACGGGGTGCCAACCCACACATACATTTATAGGGAATATTCACAGAAAAATTATTCTTTTTTATTTTTTTTAAATGTTACTCTTCAGTTTGTCACAGAGTAGGCGCCTAGAACTTATATCACACAGAGAACAGGGATTTAAGGCAAAACTACATGCATAACAACAAGCTTACACTGCATATTCATTAAACAGACATGTCTGCGGCAAAGCCAGATTGTATTTTTTTGGGAATGACAGACACCAGAGCATGCCAGATCTGATTAGAGAGTTTTGGCTTAGGGTTGGGTGTGATAATGACTTTTACTCACATCTCAGCCGAATGGGGGCCTGCCTTTCCCTCACTTTCTGCCTCCTGTGCCGAAGACCAGAAAGGCAGTCGGTCTGTTACCAGTATCACTTAACAGAACTGTATGGGAAAAGCAGGGGTGGTAACCTGCGGGGGGAGGGTGGATTCCGCAGGCTCATGGATTGCCCTCTATGGGTGAAACAACAGGAAGCCTTATCAGACGTCTGCGCGGAGCTGGCAGTGGGCCAGGGCCGGCATAGAGACTGGTCATGGAGGAGGTCTGCTGTCACACAGCAGTCTCTGGAGCTCCATCTGTGCCACATGAGGAAGATCACGCCTTACCAAAAGGCTTCAGGTTTCTTCTGGTTCTTGTCACCTAATCACCTATTATCACAGATTATGTCACCAAGTGGGATGTTCAATTATGGAAATGCTATATATATATATATATATATATATACACACACACACACACACACACACACACACACTAGGCTATACAGGTACGTCCAGCAAATGATCATTAGGGTGTATGTCTTCTGAAACGGTAAGGGCAATAATATATGAAGCACATGCGATTGTAGGCTCTGATCCGTTTAACACACTTTAGGTGTGAAATTCCAAAATGTATGTACTCCCTACCATAATTCCAGACCTCCTAGTAGGAGTATTTATATATTTATATCGGGTTATACGCTGCATGCTTATGAAATGCCAGAAATTCAAAGTTCAACAGTATGCAATGACAAATGTGCAATAATTCAGCAGTATTTTATTTAGAACGACTTCATGCAGGAGAGCCCCCAAGATGATGGTCGTATCGCTTTCAGTGTCCAAGCGCCACCTTCAGTCCGGTGATTACAGTCCCGGTTTGCAAACGCTGCGGCTATTCTAACAAGAAATTTCGCTACTCCGCCAAGACATGCCGATGTTGTTTTTACTCGAATTGAAAATAAAACGAAATTGAAAAGCTTGTGTTTCTTGCGTGAAATGTCTAGCTGTCTCTTTTTTCAGGAAGAAAGCTCTCAGTCCACGCACAGAAAAATGTGAATAGTCAACACGCCTGTCTCGCAGAAGCAGTGCAGACGATTTTGAAGCATGCTCCGCCCACAAATTTTATAGCCAATAAAACAGCTGACAGAAGGCGGACCGAAGGGGTAAGGGCGCCGGGTGGGCGGAGTGAGAAGATTTGATTGGGTAATTATAAATGACGCAATCAATATGAAAACGCTAATAACTTGTTAAGGAGGTAGTCTGCAACTTCGGAAAGAGTGCAGACTGAGCTTCAGCTACAGATACTCCTGGTAGTGGAAAGTGTTGTTTTGTGGACTGTTAAAATCGCATAAGCTTCCGTGGAGCCTACAAGTGGGACCATGGTGCAACAAACAGAACATTGCGAGACGGAAGGTACCACGTCCAGGGAAACTACTGACAACGAAGAAAACGACCTGATGGCTTGCAGCTCTGTGTCGGTGAAAGCCGACTGGTGCAAAACTGCAACTGGTCACATCAAGCGACCGATGAATGCATTTATGGTTTGGTCTAAAATTGAGAGGAGAAAAATCATGGAACAGTCCCCAGACATGCATAATGCAGAAATCTCCAAAAGACTCGGAAAGCGCTGGAAAATGTTGAAGGATAGCGAAAAGATCCCTTTCATCAGGGAAGCCGAAAGGCTCCGGCTTAAACACATGGCTGATTATCCGGACTACAAGTATAGACCTAAGAAAAAACCAAAGCTCGATAGTTCGTCAAAATCGACATTGCCATCGCCAGAGAAATCGGGTAGCAAAACTGCCAAGACTCCCGGTAAAAAATGTTCTAAGTTCAAGACCGGTAAGGCGGTTTCGCGACCATCTGCGGTCTACAGTTACCCTGAAAAGACTGAGAAGACTATTAAACGCGAACTGAGTGACGATGAAGATGATGAGGAATACGAAGATGATCTCCCCATCCGGATTAAACAGGAGGAAGATGAGGAACAAATAAGGCTATATAATGTGGCCAAAGTCCCCGCTAGTCCAACCTTGAGTTCTGCTGAGTCGGAGGGTGCGAGCATGTATGATGAAGTGAGAAACGCATCATCAACCAGACTTTTCTACAATTTCAAGAACATTACAAAGCAGGGCAGCACGTACACGGCTTCCGTCTCACCAGCTTCATCGTCTAGGTCTGTGTCTACCTCGTCCAGTGCCAGTGAAGACGTGGACGACCTGCTTGTGGACTTTAGTTTAAATTTCGCATCTAGTGCGCAAGGATCGGAGCTAGGGAACACAAATGCGGGCAATCTCTCGCTTTCCTTTGTGGATAAGGATCTAGACTCCTTCAGCGAGGGCAGCTTGGGCTCTCACTTTGAATTTCCCGACTATTGCACCCCCGAGCTTAGTGAAATGATTGCAGGGGACTGGCTAGAGGCGAACTTTTCTGACCTGGTGTTCACATACTAGTTTGTGGGGAAAGAGAAGAAATGGAAAAACTAGTAATAACTATAAGAGGAATAAGAATATGACCTATCCAGATTGTTCCAAGCTCTGCTTGCCTGTGGTTTATTTTTGGGTAGGAAAAGGAGGTGTGACGACTGAGAACTCCAGATGCAAAAGAAGGTTTTGTGGCAAGTCTGCTGATTTGTTTTAGCCGTCCGCTTTAACAGGGTTTTGTGGATTTTTTCTTTTCTGCGGGTCTGCAGTCAAAACTGTTCAGCTGCACTGGACCACAACGGGAAAACAAATCTGAACCTCTATGCATCCTAAACTCCTTTTTTTTTCCTAACTGCAGGGAGTTGGAGGACGTGAGACTGGAGTGATCTGTGGACTAACGCGTTTCAGGATATAATGAACTTTATAAGGGTTTTATGTAATTTCTATATGCCGCAAACCGTTTTGTTTTTGTACCCGGTTCAGTTTACCTCCTTGTCTGAGAATAGAGGCTAAGCCGCTATGTTGTACAGCTATGGGGGGAACATTTTGATACATGACATACCTCATCTTTTTAAAAGAAAAGTGAAATATTTTCAGGCATATTTTTGTACAGTCTAAAAGGGAATGTTCTTATCGTGCTTTCAGTGAGTTTTCAGGCACTTCTTCTACCCTCTGGGTTACTTTTTTTCTTTTAGCATGCAAGATTCTCAGTTTTTTTTTTTTTTATTTTGTAACGATTGAACGTTAAATTAAAACTTGCATCTAAATGCCTTGTGTTTTTAAGATAGGGTTTGTACAGTTGTAGATCAGATTTGGTGCGTATCTGTAGGAAGGCGTAAATGGAATTGAGGATGTGATAGATTCCTCCGCTGGTACTAGTTAAGATTGTATGTACTGTAATATAGTAAAGTTAGCAGTCTATGTATATTAATGTGGATGGGTCCCAAATAGCAGGTGTAAAACTGGATTTTCTTTGTCCTTAATTTTTTAATGGCACATACTGATTTGTTTCCTATTTTGTGCAATATATTCAACACACCATCTGCATTTTGTAGCAAAAGACAAACCTTAAATGTCGTGATGCTGAAGTCTGTATCTTGACAAAAATGAATAAATCAGCTGGAACTGATGCAAAGTTACATTTGTTTTGTTGCGCTTTTAGGGATAACACGAAACTTTGCATGTAACTTCGTTTTTTTTTTTTTGCAGCCGCAACTTAAACCCATCCCCAGCATTTTTTAATGGATCGTTTATTTGTATGTCAACGGTAAGTAATTTTCGTGCGCATTTAAAAAACATATAATGGCATATCACTGACGAGTTTTAAAGGTGTTTATTACGTGCCAATTTTAATTATTTATTGTTTATTTATTAACTCGGAAAACCAGAAAGATTGCACAAAACTGCTCCCGTGCTCTTGCATACACCCTCACTCCGTTCTCCTTCAATCTGCTGGCCCGAGAGACGCTGCGCCTTTAAGAAATCGAATCTCGCGCCCATCTAAATGATGCAATGTGATTGGTGAAGATGTAAGAGCAAAACGCCAGCATCATCCGGTCGTTTATTAATGTTTACCGTTAACAAAGTGTGTGTGTGCGATTTAACAGTTATTAAATTAATTCCTGTACTTTTAAACTTTGTTCTTCTCTTATAACGTCGTTTTTTCCCTTCGATCACTTACATTTAGAGCGGCAGTACGCAAAAGGAATCTTCAGATTCCGTTACCTTTTCATGGTTATTTGGTCATATGATCTCCCCTCTTTGTGAGACAATTTACAAATTCCGGGCCATTGCGTTTCAGCGATGGCTGCACGCAGTGATGCAAATAACACAGTCACTCCCTATTCATCTGGACCACACTGGCTAGAAGCACAATCTAGTGATATATTGTGGCTACAATAGGGCACGGGGCCAACTGTGCCACTTTGGGAGTTTCACCCGCTGAAACAATTTCTTCTAATATTATTATTATTAACAATTTCTTCTAATCTTTTCTTCAACTGGGTCATGCCAAAATGCAACTCTAGAGAGGAATGCACACAGAAGACAAGCTGGTGATGTAGAGAATAGCTGTGGAGCAAATGATGAGCAGCAGCCATTAGACAGGATGAGACAATGTACACAAGAAGAAGGGACATGTATATAAAAATCGCAATGTATTGTATACAGACAACCAAATAGCAGCCAAACTCTAACACCTGGGATTGTACTATACAAAGTGACGAGTGCCAGAATATGTAAACACAGGCTATGAGGTTAGGTGGTTCAGTGTGAGGAGACAGGGCATGTAGCAGTAATCCTAATGACAATAACAAAAATAATAATTAGTAGTAGTAGTAGTAGTAGTAGTAGTAATGCAGATAGTGCCATGACACTGGGGTTGCCTCTACAGTTGAAGCTGGGGTTGCCTCTACAGTCCCAGTGTATGTGTAAGTGTCCGCTGCTGATTGTTCTTGTAAAGTCTGCTGCAGGACCAAAGATCTCTTTAGAGCAGTGAGGGTGGAGCAGCCTGTAGCTAAAGGAGCTGCCTAGAGCACACAAGGAGAATTTGACCAAGTTGTCCTGGAATTTGTCCACCATCCTCCTCTCACTCACCACCTCCAAGGTGTCCAGCCCCCCACCCCCCACCCCCACAAATCCAGTCCTGCTGATAAGTTTGTTCAGCCTCTTCCTTTCCAAACAAGCAATGCTCCTGCCCCAGTAGACGACCACGTAGGAGATGACTGATGGCTCCACTGCATCATGGAGTGACTTCAGATGTGGTCCCTTTATGTCAAAGGACCTTAGGTGGTGTCAACTCTGACCCTTCCTGTTGTCTGTCCAGTCCGGCTTATTGTTGAGATGAACACCCAGGTATCTATAGGACTGGACAGCCCAATGTCCATCCCCTGGATACTCATTAGACTGACTGATGGCAGCTCTGCCCTGTGAAAGTCCACCACCAGCTCCCTGGTCTTTTAAGCATAACGAACATATCTTGAGCTGGAGCCAGTTTCACTGGCACCACTCTGCAGTGTCATTGGTGAGTCCTCTGTATTCGCTCTGATCAAAACCAGTGATTCAGCTCACAATCGCTGTGTCACCTGAGAATTTTCGGATGTGAAAATTGTCTGTCTTGTGTGCAAAATCTAACAGTATATAAAGTGAACAGAGCGCACAGTTGGTCTGCACAGGCCTTGATGACTGGAGTTGATGCCATCTGGTCCAACTGCCTTCCTCACCCTGGTCTTCCTCAGCTCTTTTCTCAGCTGGTTAGTTGAAATGACAGGAAGGGGGAGGGAGGTGAGGTAGTCAATCGATTTATTGGTATGTAGTCAGTACAGGATGTGATAACTTCCTCGCTAAAGAAAATTTGGTCAGATGCTTGGACGATTTAGGCTTACTGCATAATTAATAATGGTTTTAGTGTTTTACTGAAAGACTTTTAGAACCTGGTGTCCAAGCCGTTATGAATGGAGCTCAGTTATTTGGGCTGTCTGTATGGTCAACAAGAGTAGATATTAACTTCTAGGCACCTAAAATATTACATTCATTTAACAGACTGGGTCTGCTTACATGGCTATAACATTGCTTGACAGCCCCCATACCGTTCTGGGGTCTGATTCTGAAACACTCATTCCATTTTCTCAGCCACACTGCAGGCTCAGCGCATGTATACACGCTGTATGATTTGTGTACTTTCATTAGAGAAATGGCAGGAAGTTTCCCACAGGGACAGTAATTATGTGACTTGGAATAGAATGCCTCGCTGCCTAAAAGCCATTTGGAGCTGACCATACCTCTGCCTCTGAGCCGTTTCTGACAAGCCTGCAGAGAATACGACTGCCTCGCTCTCCTGAAACAGCAACATACCCCTGGATGGAAACGAACTTCCCAAGGTGAAAATGAGTGCAGTCTTTATTCTTATGATGCACTTTTTGTATATTTCTCTATCTTTCCTTATATGAAGTCCCATCTCTCTCAATCTGTCACATATGTATATTTACATTTTCATACAAATTTGTCATTATTTCAGAAAACTAAAATCTAAATTGACTTGTTAATTGCATATGTTCTTAAACATCACTTTATACAGGTTACTTTAATCCAGAAATAACATATTGGAAAAATTCATGCAGATATGCTCTGAAATGCATTTTTAAATAAACCTCAAAATCAAAAAAAGTATATCTGGTACACATCTGCCAGACATTATAACACATTGGGGACATTTTCACCATTATGTCACGTGCTTTCATCAGTTTCATTCTTTTAATTTGCTATATTTAGCTTGCTCGTGAGGATCCTGAGAAGGGTTACAGTTACCAGGCTAGACGTCGAAACAACATTTACCAAAATGTTTCCTGGTGGAGCCCCCCTTTAGAGTAAGCCAGAGCACACACACTTTCATGCCTGATCTGGAAGGTTCTTCAGAATCTGTCATCACAGCTTCCGAACATCCACAGCTCCTTTTGTTTTATTTAGGTGCAAATTTTGGGTGGGTACACCTGGCTGCTTGTTCCAACATAGTCTAACTTGTAGAGTTTGGTTCCTTTGGTTGTCCACATGGGTGATATACAAAAAACAGTCAAGCTGTTTGTGTTGAACAAGATGTAGCACGTCTACTTGGCTTATATGGTCTGTAATATAAGGAGAAGAGATGTGCCCTGGATTTGCCAGGCCTCAGGCAATTTGTGCCAGTTGATGACTGTCCATTTGTTTCTCTCAGGAAACGGGAGGCTTAAGCGAGGCCCCGGTCTCGTGGGTTACAGGGTGCAGGCTGTGTCCTTCTGCGTTTGTGGAATGGAAGCAGGAAGTCTTGATTATCCGTGTAGCACTACGCCTCAGTGAGCCAGATTTGGCCTAAACGGGGGTTAAAGGCAATTTGACCTGACGGACAGAGGGACGTAGCTAGAAGTAGCCATGTTTGTCTTTGATTTGTCAGCCGGCTCAGTGCAGCTGTGAGATGCTGTACTTCTAAAGTTGAGATGCTGGTGGATGAGCTTTCAGAATCTGAGGCTTTGAGTGAGAGAGATAAAAGTGGGTCATTGTTAAGGCCTCACAGTTGTTTTGTCATTCATGAGGCTCTGCAGCTAAGCAGCTAAGACATCTCTTAACACATAAAAAGCTGTGCAGATAGCCTTAAGCGACTGCACCGCAAACAATGTGTTTTATTGTGGAGGGCAATTCGCGGTCATTTAAATATGTGTAAAGACTGGTCAGAGGTTTGCATATACTCTGTCTTGGTAAGCAACCAATCACTGGTGCGGAGGCTGTGAATTGAGAACTTTTATCGCACAAGGGAATGCTCTTTGGCTTAATTTACATTTTTGGAGTTTCTTTTATTAGATTTTTTTGTTCCCATGTGTTTCCTTAAGTCATGTTTAATGTAGAGTTTCTTCACATGTTTGTATTTACAGGAAGCACGCAAGTTGTAGCAAATGTAAGCACTATTTTCTGTTTTATGGTCTGTGTGTGTAGCACAGGAATTACAGTATATGTGTGGTATAGCAGATTAACATACACATATACCTCATCCAGGTATATTGTTTGGAAAATGGGAGTGTTTATCATCTGGCATTTGATAACTTTGGCGGTTTGTGAGGTATGCTGTATCATTGCTCTTGATTTTATTTTTTAAATATCCTAGCATTTTTGGCTGACCTGTGGAGACGTGGGGAAAAAAGTGATACCTAAAATATATGGATAGTGGTGAAAGTAGCATACAGACTTGCTCTGTCTCCTTGTTTGTTTATCTGAGAGAGGGAAGTTGTTATCTCGCCAATAGCTGTAGGGGCTTTGATAACATACTACTAGGGGGAGAAATGGCAGGAATTACACCATAAAAGTATACCATCACTGGCTCCATGAGTGTCTAGATAGTTTATAAGATATAATATTGTAATTACACTAACTCATCTGTGTTAGAGGGTTTGAAAATGGATTGATAGACTGATTTAGAGATAATATTCACCTCAGAGATATGCGGTTTATGACCAGCAGGCTTTGGGTAATGTTTATTGTTTTTAAACACTTTGTTTAGGGTACTTGTGTTGTCCAACAAATTTCAGCTTAGCTAACCCATCAGCATCTTCATGGCAGTAAATACTATACTAGCTTCACACTATGACAATCTTGAAAGCTGCTTAGCCTAATAGCAGCTCGACTGGTTCTCAGGTTACCTCAACAAAGACAAGTCCCTCCCTATCTACTGCAGTGCTGGATCTAATTTTATAGCCAATCTGCTGTGTGCTTCTGTAAATAATTAGCCTGTGGAACTTGGGGACTGAAGAAGTTAATTATGATGAATGTGGGTTAAAGGTTTTGTCTGTTTTGGGCTAGAGAGCGCGGTTCAGCCACTCAGTGCACCATTCAGTTTGCATGTTGTGTTCAGGTTTAGAAATGGGAAAATGTAAAACAGATAATTCACTGTTTTTCGCAAGGCAATTCATCAAATGGCGAGTGCTCCAGGGGGATGGTCAGGAGTCCATGAAGAGAACAAGCATTTCAGGCCACTTTGATCTCATGCTCATGTTTGAGAGAGTAGTGTCTGCTATTTTACAGTACTAAACGAAATGCATGAATATAAAAAAATATAGCTTTTGAAAATGTTGCCAAGAGAAATAAGAAAGACAAACATGGAGAATGGCATTTCTTTTTTTCTTTTTGCACTGTGCCATTTATATTATTCTGTTATATCATTGTGAGTAATTACGGAAATATTAAGGCAAAAGATAACCACGTCACTGTTAATTGTCTTTCACTGATTTTTTTTCCCCTCCCCCAAATATCTGTTTTTTACCATCTTAAAAAGACAGAATGCTCAAGGGAGTTTAACTTACAAAAAATGATACACGGGCAGAATTATTTATTCGGAGAGATAACCAATCAGATTGTAGAGAAGGTTGCACCAAGCAACTAGAGAGGCGTGAACAAGATGTCTGATTAGTTGGTCCTGCCTCCTCTAGTTGCTTGGTGCCACCTCTTCTACAATCTGATTGGTTATCTCTCTGAATCAATAGTTTATCGTTCTGCCCTCAGATAATTTTTTCGTGAGTTAAACTTCCTTGAGTGAAATGATAGCGGAAATGAATTGTGTACGGACCACTGCAGAAGGAGGCTATATGCTAATTTAGGGAAATCAGTGCGCTGCCGTTTGGGTTGTGACGGCTCAGTCTTTCACAGTAGAGGTGACTCCTCGTTCACTCCAGACGTGTCCCACTCTCCATTGTTCCCCGCCTGTGTGAATGTCTCTTTAGAGCACATGAGCATCAACTGATCACAGATCAAGGGAAACTGGAAATGCAAGAGAACTTGACGTTGTTTAGAGTAGAGGATTGGCCTTACTCTATCTGACAAGGTCCGGACCAGGTGGTGCGTCACAAAAACATAGGCTATCTGCTCATACACATGGGCTTCGCTAGTTACACATCCAGCGACTGTTTGCTGCTAGGTCACCTTTGTTTCAGCTCAGGCGAAAAACACACACACACACACACACACACGCAAATCAGCCAAAATTCATATCACCTTTTAATAACTTACCTCCATCATGGTATACAAGCATTTTACTTGAGACCTTGAACTTGTCGAAACATAACAGTGATGTTCTCATCCTTGTATGTTTCCCATCACTTGGTTGTGATTCTTTTTATGTTCCTACGTGTTAGTCTATGTTGTTTTGTGTTTTTAATGTGCAGCTGTTTGCCCCATGTTTGCAATGCAGAAGTACATCCCTACTGAACTGGAGGAATTCATCTAAAAGGTCTGTGCCTCCTGGAATTTGAACCAGCAACCTTCTGGCAATGGGGTGCAGATTTAGATCACCAAGCTCTGTATCTTTCAGTTCATGGTTTGTACTTCAAGGTTTTCACAGAACAAAGGACGTCTTTTTGGGATTATCAGTATTAGCGGATAGGCATGCATATCTTCTGTCACTAAGACCTGGGAAGTCAGCTGTTTGCGTTTTGCTTTTTTTCTGTCTTTCATCATTTATGGCCAGCTGCCAGCTCTGTGTTTTACATGCTCTATTTCTCTGCAATACTTGCTTTACTTGTCTACTATACTTTTGCAGCAAGATACACTACTGAGCTGTATCAGTGCTCAGTTCCAAAATCTTGCTTACTCTTCCTGGGCTTTCAGTAGAAGTCTGACCAGTCTCTAAGTGCAAAGGCACACTGATATACCTTGACATGAGACACTACCTTTTACCCCAAATGTGACCAGCTCACTGGCACTTGAATTCCATCTCTGTATTCCTCATTTATATAACCAAAGGATGTCAACACACTTTACTTGACGCTACAGCATGGAAAAAAAAAAAACTCAACAAATAAATATATTCCAGACCTTGAGACTCATATGCACTTGGCATGGAGGGGTAGTTATTTATTTTAAAGACACATTTAGAAGCAGATACCATCATAGACCTACAGTATTAAGCCAATAAATCACGTTTCCTAATTAGATATGGTAATCTGCTAATTAACGTCGGACTCTGTCGGCTAGGTACGGAATGTAAGCCTTTCCTGGCTAAAAGGAATAGATTTATAAGACTCTTCACACTATTAATCCCTTTACAAGGGTGTTAAAACAGACAATATACTTTCCTCATCCTATAAGTATTGACCTAGCTGCTAATTGCTGTGAATTCAAAGCAATTGGGAATGTTGCAGCGGAGACATGGGATGCTAATGAGAGCTGAAAATGAGCTTATGCACTATTCGCTCACAGAGATTTTGCACACAGAGAAGGGGCTCCTCTCAGTTGCATCGTATTCGCTAATGCTGCACAACTTTCCCTGAATGTGGCGCTAGGCTAAGCTCTTTCATAAGAACGCCATATGCACCGTAGCAGCCTTCCATTGGGAACCACATTTCAGATTAGTCTGTTGTCCAAGTATGGGGGAAAGGCTGGACTTAAGTGCAGAGCTCTCACACTGGGTGACCAATGAGCTTTGCCAACAAACGAATCGGGAAACACTCTGAATGGACGAGCACAGCAAGCCACCCCCGGGCCTGGCGAATCACGTTGCCCCGAGTCTTTCTGTGATTCAGCAGCATGCCGATATTATACGTTATGGTCTTAAAGTGGCTTGACATTTCCTTCAGCAGTCTTTGGAGGAATCGATACCTCGATGTCTGCAGTGAGAGGGCTGGTCGAGGAAGAAAAGGGTGGGGAATGGATTGATTTTTATGGAAAACTAGGTTAGGTGACATGTTTATTTATCTACTGCATTTACAGAATCCTATTTGCTATATGTTATCTAACAGCATCTGATTTTTTTTTTGTCTGTCAGTGTATTTGCTGTGTCCATAAAATATTGTGCACAACAATTTCAACAAGGTATAACATTTTGGTATATGTTAAATATGGTATATACCAATGCTGAGGCATATAGAGGCTTTTTTTTAAAAATTGAAAGTGCTTTTTTCAGGATTGAGTTTATTGAGACATGACTCTCTCTGTTCTCTCCATGTGTCATTTCCTGCCCCGGGAGGGGGACCCTGACATGTGACCTGGTGTGTCGCTTCCTGGTGAGAAATGGCACCTTCGCCCGCTTCTGTGCTGACTGTTCTGCCTCCAGCTTCTGCTGCTAATTTGGGCGCATTACCTGGGCGGCATACGGGAGCACAGACCCGCTCCGAGGCGGGCTGCGGGACCCGTTCGGGATGGCGAGGAGCTTCCTGTGCCCCCCCCAGTTGGCTTAACCGACAGCTCGCTGGGTGTTATCCCGTTAGCGGCGAGGGGGTCACCTGTTCTCAACGCCGACCTCTTTGAAGAGGCTGGGGACCCGCTGGCCCGCTCACCGCACACTGGCATCCCCTGGGTTTGGCAGTGCATCCTAAACCATGACATTATTGAGGACTTAACATTGAGAGAGGAAGGTATGTAATGTTGATGGCAGGGGGCTGCAGTGTCTCTGTTGACTCACACCTCCGAGGCGGCGGGTTCGATCCACGTCTGTGGGGTTTGCATGCTTGCCCAGCTTTCCTTCAGGTTCTCCGGTTTCCTCCCACAGTCCAAAAAGCATGCAGCTAGGGGAGCTGCCATTTCTGCCTTGCCCATGGAGTGTGAATGTGTGTCCAGGTATGTGTGTGTACCCAGTAACAAGCTGCCATCCCATCCATCGCGCCCCCCGCCCTGCGCACGCTTCCTGGGCTGGTTATGAAACATGGATTAATAATATCCTACCTATTGCACAATGACTTAATATATGGTGTCACCATCGTATCTGGTGTGGTTTGGCAATTTGGAGTAGTGTGTGCCGACTGCATTCGAACAGAGAGAAGGTCAACAAACAGAGATGTTTGTTTCTCTTGGCTGAAACAGGATTTAGGGCAAAATCATCCCTCTGACGGTTGGGAGGCCGTGAAGTTGCATTTCATGGGCATGTGTTTCATAGGGGCGTTTAAACACTTTCCTGTCTTCTTTGCACAACATCAGGCCCCACAGTGTGAATGGGCATGTGAGTGCCTTTCCTGCAGTGTATGCTGGGAAAAGCTGTTACATCAGGCAGTTTGTGTCCGTTCCCGCTACGGATATTTAGCTCTGTTCCCTGGATGCTTCATTTTTTTGTTAGCCTAGAAACATACACGTTATCTTTGCTTTTTTTTATAGAGCCCGATGCTAACATGTGCAAAATAGTCAGATTTTGTCCCCTATTATGTGTCAGCTGACCTGTTTTTTGCTATGAAAAATTATGCATCTGCTGATTGCTGCTGGGAAAATGCTCCCGAATAGATGTCTGTGCATCCTGGGAGTAAAGGCAGCTTCTGTCATATCCGGAGCGATGCAGGCGCGCTCACACTGCACGCTCCGTGCCGTTCTGCCAATCACGCGGCCCGCTTGGCGTTCTCATCCGTCAGGATCCTGATGAGCTCGGCCACACTTCCCAGCATCGCGGTAGCGCTGCCAGGCTCAGGGCCGTGAACAAAGATAAGACCGTGTTCCTGTTACCTTCACCCCCCCCCAGAGTAAGTAGAGATGTGTAGCAAAGATTCAGAGTGCTGTTCTACCTGCTTGGGACTAACCCTGTGGTTTTCACTTTAAATGCAAAAGACTAAACTACTGCACTTGATGCAGGCAAGTGTACATGCCCAGGCCTCTCGGCAAATTCCCCACATCTTCCAAAACATTGCAATGGCATTATTATAAGATCTTAGGTCTTTAAAACCCTCTAAGGGAACTTACAAATCTCCTATGTAAGATTTGAATGTTTTTTTGTTGTTAATCCCACATAAGTACATCAGAATTCTTTAGTTTTCACACATACCATCTTTCGCTTCTATGAGACACACGTATGGAGCAAAGCCTATGTTCAGCCATTTATCCAGGCTTTTTTTAGAGCACATTTCTGGGCCTTTATCAAGGGCCCAACAGTGATATGATCATTCTGCCAGCCGTGGGACTCAAACCGGCAACCATCTGACCACAGGCACCGGGTCCTAACCTGCAGAGCTGCATGCTGCCCCTATAGGCTGAAATGAAATTGCGGGTGATGGTGGCAGTCGTCACAGTCAGAGTTGGATTGCTGGATCCAGATTATCATCTCTGACACTCAGCTTGATTGTTAGAGGCTGTATTCCCACGAGTCCAAAACAAAAATATTATGATAAGAATGATGTTGAATGCACCAACATCCCTTTAAAGGAGACTGTGTTGGATGCTGGGGTATCATATACATTTAGCTTTGGCCTGTCTTTGAGTCTCCGTCTCGCTGCCTGACGAACAGCGTGATGGGAAACTCGTTTCTGTGAAAACGTGTGTCTTTGTTACTTTTCTGTTTATGAGGCTTTGGTATGCTGAGCTGGAAACTCAAATATGTGGAAAAAAAAAACTTTGAATAATCTGTCAGAAATCGTGCTTTTATTTAGTTTAACGAAGGCGGACATCTTTGGGGTGTTTTTGAAGGCTCTTAAATTTTCCCTGTAGACGCTGCCACCCCAGCTTACGGTCGTCTTCCAGGCCAGGATCTGTTTGCGCTCACTTGATGAATTCGACGTGTTTATGCTTTTGTTTACATTGCCCCGCATTCACCCACTGCGCATAACTGTCATCGACATAAAGAGTGCCTCATATCGAGCTCACTGTACTGCATTTGCCTTTCCTCAGGCCACAGCCTGACAACTTAATTGAAACAGTTGATTATTCTGCTGTTTGCCGCCGTCTCAGACGCTCATATTGGAGATATTAGATGGCACAGTACTTCTCCTGTTTGTAGGGGCTGTACAGACCTCCCTGCAACGTGGATCCAATTAGCCCGGCTCTCAGCGCAACCTGTGCTCTACGGCTAAACGCAGGCTGACTGCTTAAGCACAGATCTTGTTATCTCTCAGGTTCTGATCATCTCCTCTTTCTTCAAGACACTGCAGCGCTACCTGTGGTTTGCTTGCCTGTACATCTGTATGTCACTTAGGGAAAAGTCAAGGTCAGCATGCGCTTGGACATATGCCACAATACTGGCCAGGTTTTGATTTAGGACTTGGAATGAACTTCCTGTATAAAAGCTGGTTTTGGTCTTTTCTGCTGTGTTCATGTGCACTAGGAGTTCCTAAACATGGTCCTGCTGGCTTCCCAGGGTGCATTTCAAAACCTCTTGTTCCCTTAAGCCTTTCCAGTGTCTCTTGGGCTGAAGGCCGAGGTCCTGCTGGCCGTCCTTGTAAACCCTCCATCTTCACACAGGTGCTTCTCTTTCTTTGTTTCGTTTCTCTCCCCAAAGGCATGCCGCTCCCAGCCTGCTCTTCAGGTGTGTGTCAGCTATCATATTGAATCTGATGACTCCTCGGACAGATCGCTAGTGTCAGGAAACATTGACATAGTCATTCCACATGGAGAACTTCGCTAATCCTGTGGCTGGTAAATATGATATAATCAGCCACCTTCTACTGCACTGATCCCCCTTCTAGATTAGTTCTGTTGCCTTGTGTGTGTTTGTGTGTGTCTATGCGTGTGTGTGTGTTTGTGTGTGTCTATGCGTGTGTGTGTGTGTGTGTGTGTCTATGTGTGTGTATGTGTCTATGCGTGTGTGTGTGTGTCTATGCATGTGTGTCTATGCGTGTCTGTGTGTCTATGTGTGTCTATGTCTATGTGTATGTATGCGTGTGTGTGTCTATGTGTGTGTGTGTGTGTGTGTCTATGCGTGTGTGTGTGTCTATGCGTGTGTATCTATGTGTGTGTGTCTATGCTTGTGTGTGTCTGTGTGTGTCTATGCGTGTGTGTGTGTGTGTCTATGTGTGTGTGTATGTGTCTGTGTGTGTCTATGCGTGTGTGTGTGTGTGTCTATGCATGTGTGTCTATGTGTGTCTGTGTGTGTTTATGTGTGTGCGTGTGTGTGTCTGTCTGTGTGTTATATAATATTGCAATGTCATGAAGTCAAATGTCATGACTGTCATGTATGGGAGGCAGAAATGTGACGTGCGGGGGCCATGTGACATATTTGGAGTGGGGGGGGGGGGTGTTTACGCACTGTTAGTGCGCTATCATCTGCTCCGTAAACGTCCCCTTGCCCCGGAGCCTGACTGGGTCCCGGCAGTGAGGATGCTGAAGCTGGCATATCCCCAAACCTCCGGTGCTGTCAGGCTCCACAGCAATTAAAGCATACCGAGGCACCGGGGGGGTGGGGGGGGGGGGCTCTATCCCTGCTAGATCCCTGTTTATTTCTCAAATTAATGCACACCCTGTGCCACATTCTCCCCACAGCCTGTTTTTATGCGGGAGACGCAGCTAATTGGCATGTTTGGGGGGCAGTTTCCTCTTAACGAAAGCAGCCGTCTGCATGTCTAAATGCTCCATTTTCTCCACTGCCCATATATACCTTGACGCTGATTTAAAAAATCCAAAAAATTTGAATGTGCTTTTTGCAGCCAATTGTTCTCACGATGGTACATTTTTAGCAGTAATGGGGGAGGGGCAGGGCTATGGATCTGCCCACCCATCATACCCCCGTATCCAGCCCAGGATGGCTTTCTGGGAGCACCACTGGGAAGGGGCTGCTGGAATTGTGACGCTGGTCTGCACAGAGTGGTTATGGTGCCACAGAAGATGATGTGGGTGTACGGCACGCTTTTGACATACCCTATATGATTGGCATCTGTGTCGGTGATCAGTAGGTTGTTGGTTCAAGCCTCATCTGAACTCTCGCATCTGAGTCCTTGATCGAGACCCTCAATCCCACCCCCCATGAAAGCTTTGCTGTCATGTATATGTGTGTACCCCTTAATAAGGGCAGCAGTATGGTGCCTATAAAGAAAAACCCTTCTTACGTAGCTGTGCCTGGAACGCAGAGTATGACTTCCCTTCCTCGTCACTGAAGCTGCCTGCCCCCTTGCCTCTCCTTCCCCGCACAGGTGGCACCCCCATCTCTCCCCTCTTCCTGCTTAACTCGCCCCCCGCTCTCTTTCAGTATGTCGCTGCCACCGCGCCTTCTCTCGTCCGCCCGCATAGCTTAACGAATCAAGCTCATGGGTGTCACTTTGCCAAATGACAGTTTAGCTGCTGTGTATGTGTCGCCCATAAAGGACCCTTCGATAGGGAGGAAGGGCCGTGCTGTGCTTTCCCTGCTCTGGAGTCACCGAAAGGGGCCATAGACTCAATGTTTTTCCCTAGCAGGGTTGATAACGCGGTTTAAAATACTTTTGGTGCATCAGCAAAATGAATTTGGTCACATAAACATTCTTTGCTTTAATAATAATAACTGCACATACATCAGGTGACATGGATATGCACAAAGGCACAGTAAATGAAGGTTATGGGCTGTCTACACATCTTCCCTGTTCACATGTATGTACCGTGTAGAGGAATGTTCAAAGGAAACTCACACATGGTCCGCGGCACAGTGAAAACGACCTCTTGCTGATTTTGTTATACACTCATCTTGTATGTGGTTCAAATTAACGCTTTATTAATTTACTTCATACGGATTTGCGTTAAGAGGAAGGTGTTTTTAATTAATAGCCGTTAAGCAATTAAAAGATTATTAAGTTTGTTAAAATAACTTCCATCCGTCCATAATCAGCAGACAATTAGGATTTTAATGGCAGCTGTATTCCATGAAACGCAAACTGACTGAAATGAATGAGATAGGTGAATGTGTGTGTCTGCGTGTGTGTTTGTGTGTGTGTGTGTGCGGGCGTGCGTCATATTGACGTCACTTGCAAATGATGTGCAAACGTTTTAACCCTGACTGTGTTTTCAGTGTCCCTTCACTGCAACTCCCTCTCCCTGCCCTGGCATCTAGCAGTGCTTAAAGAGTAAACCACGAGGAATAACAAGACGCAGATCACAAAGCATGTGATTGCAGTCATAAATATGTGCCGTGGTGAAGGTTTCTTACATGTAGGCCTCAGTTATCTGGCTGTTTACAGGAACCCCTGTGTTACGATATTATCACAAGTAATATCAAGGGGAGAGACAAGCCCAGGCCACAGAGACACCATAAGAAAGGAAATGCTGCTTTGTCTCGCCAATCTAGCCTGAGCTCTTCAGAGGAGAATCCAAGGCAGGTCACCTTATGTACTCTGGGTGTTACTCTACATTTATGTAGAGTCTGAAAAATTATGTAGTACATAAAACATTGCACATGTTGTATGTCATGCACTATATGTACTGGTGTATGTTATATGTATTGTGCCTGCGTCAACTTTCTGCATTGCACTGCTTGAATCTGCACAAACCATTGTACTGATCATCTTGCATTTGTTCCTCTCTATTGTGTATCTCGTATCCTGTTTTTATTGTCTGTCTGTTTTATGCCCTGATTCAGGGGTAGGCCATCCTGGAGCGCTGGTGTCCAGCAGCTTTTCCATCCTACCTGGTCTCTGATGAACCACACCTGACCTCAGACAGACAGTAACTCATCAAGTAGGATGGAGAACCTGCTGGATAGCGAGACTCCCGGATTAGAATTGCCTACCCCTGTCCTAATTGTTAGCTGTCTAATTGCCACGGTCTCCAGCAATAGCAAGCTGTGCCTGTGCAAGATTCTGATTCTAATAAAAATAACATTTAGTTTAAAAAGCCTCAGATTTATACAGATATACAGTCTGATTGAAGTCCTTCTTTTGCATCATTAGAATGTGATGTTTCAGTAACGCTGCACTAATCGTAAGATGCTCCTTTTCCACAGGTAATACCCAAGATGGGGCAGTACCAAGGTTTGTCTCTACAAAAGTAATGTGAAGTAAAGTGATGAAATCTTTGGCTCCACAGGTCCACATTAGCACTTAATTGTTCGTTCCCAGCATATCAAGGCTGATGAAAAGCAGTGCCGTCCCAGAATCCCCTGTTTTGGAGGGAGATACGTGAGCCCTCAGGGGAGCGCAGGAGAGGTGAAGCACAGCTATAGAAGCATTTTAGGCAAGCTGACAAAAAAGCGTAAACTGTTTATGTTGAGCTGAGTTAAACGCGCATTACTCATGCTTTCCTGGACTACGCGCTGGCAGCCGGAGGTACTGAACCTGCAGGTAACGCGTTGGGATTCCTCGGTGATAAACGCCCTCGCAGGCTCATGCCTCATACCCCGCTCCAGTTGGGTGACCGCATAATAGAATTCATTTCAATCACAGATTTACCTGAGACTCAAATGTGCAAAATAAAAAATGCATATTTCCAGGTGCTTCTGAACCAAAAATAATTTGCAGCTGAGTCAGGATGTATAGCAGGGGAATTGGTGTGAATCACGTTGCCCCCGCATGCCCAGTACCACCCTCCCCTACACCGTTACTAATGGATCCTGTGGCTTCACCCCAGGTGACCCCATCTCGCCTTCAACTAAACAGCAATGCTAACATCCACCAACGCGGTTCAGGAGCCAGACAACCTCTAAGAAGCTTCTATCTTTCATAGAGCTATAAAAGAAATCCTAGGCTTGAAGAACTTTTGCATAAATAATCTTAAACTATAGAATTTAAGCATAAACAATAAAACAAAGTAGAGCCTGTTTTCCTGGTTGAATCACGTCTGAATGAAATGGTTAACCGGATGCCTGAAGCCAGAAGGCCGGTGTTGCATTGAACGGGATGGAGGTGAACTCAGTACATCTTTTGTATGTCTCTGTGTCAAGCTGCTATACACATTGTCTGTGGCAAGGGTCATGTAAGCTGGGTGCAGCGGCATGCAGAACCCCGCATTCCAGGCATATTTGCTGGTATTTCAGTTGCAAGCAGACATTCTGGTCCGCATTAAAGATCCCAGTGTCAGATGGAATGCCATAAAAATATATTTTGATTTTATATGAGGTGTGAAGTGAGAAAGGCCGGGCTTGTTTGGGTATAATTGCTCATGGCCTCCATTTAATGATGGCTTATACCCAGCATCCAAGGATTATGCAAGCCACATGTATGGGCACCTTAAAAGGGCAATTATGTAGTGATTGCACTTCTAGTTAACAAGCCCAGGAGACCCCTCACAGCAGTTTGCCTCCACTAAGAGTCTCATCACCTCTTTTCATCTTCCCGCCGCTTTTCTGGTGAGGCCTATGGAAGCAGCATGCCGAGCATCTCAGCTCGCACCTCTTTTCCGTGGCCACAGACTCTAGCTCATGCTGAAGGATCCCCCAGACATTCCCTAGCCGACTGGGAGATACACTCCCTCCAGCATATCCGGGGGTCTCCCCGGGACCTCCGCCCCAGTGGGACACGCCCAAAGGGCTCCCACAGAAGCTAACCAGCTGGCATCCTTATAAGAAGCCTGAAGCACCTCAGCTGACTCCTCTCCATCAGATGGATCAGTGACTCTATTTCAAGGTCCCTCTGGATCTCTGAACTCTTCACCCTGTCATAATTAGCCCAACAACTCTACAGAGAAATCTCATTTTGGTCCATGCTACTTGTGACCTTGATTTTTTTTTTTTTGGTCATTACCCCCAGCTCATTACCGTAGGTGAGGATAGGGACATGATATTGACCAGCAAACTGCAAGCCCCTCTTCACCACCGTGTACAGTATGTCCTCAAAAACTGCAGCTGCCAAACAAATCTGCCTATCAATCTCGAACTCCCTCATACCATCACTCATGTACCTTCCCAAGGTACTTCCATCTCTTCATTAAGGGCAATCCACTGTCCTACGCGAGCGTCATAGCCCCAGTTTTGGAGGTGCCAGTTCTCGTGCCCGCCTCTTCAGACTTGAAGCATCAAATTCTTCAAGTACTGTACCTCCTTGAGAGTTTAACCAAAAGCATCAATATAATGTGCAAACAGCATGAATGGCACTTGTGGCCCCCCACAATGGGCCATCCTTTCAGACACGCCATGAAATTGGCTTGGATGGTATTACGGTAATGCGGTATGCAGCATTATTTAGGGAATGTGGCAGTATTTTGGGTAAACCATGATATTGTGAAGTCCCCCCTTGGTGAATTTCATCATCAAGACACTAGTATAGCATCACTTTTAAAAATACAGGCAATACCCAGATTAAGAATGTCTGGCATACGGACAACTAGTACATGGGAACAAACTACCATAAATTGTATAAAAATTTAATTATATTAGAAATAGATGTTCAACATGGAAAACATTATGCTAATTGCAGCTGTGAGTTGGTTGCGCTAATGCTGGTTACAGTCAGTAATAATCACTGGTTTTGGAAAATTTTGGTTTCCTAAGAAAGTAACACCAGCAGTGTAGTTCATAAGAGCAAGACTGGCTGTCGGCTGTTATACCGAACTTGGATTTGTTGCTGGAAACCCATCCAAGGTGCTAACTAGCTTGAGACCATCACTGGTGTGTGTGTGTGTGTGTGTGTACAGCCGGAGCAAGCCAGGAACAGTCTCTGCAAGTTAGTGTGTGGCATTTAGGGGGCTTCTGGCAAGAAATTCAGATTGGGCTAAAAAACATAATTACATATAGAGGTGTTTATCTGGACAAATATGCGATCATGCATGATAGAAGAGAACACTGGGTTCAGGGGGGATTTATTTCATTATTGGTTTGCAACTTTTCTTAATTGTGTTTTTTGCATCTTTAATAATACATTTTAAAACAAATTTAGTTTTCCCTGCTGTACTGAAATTGAACTGAACTGTGAACCAAAACCAAGATTCGTATGGAACCGTGAATTTTGTGTCCTGTTACAACTGCCATCAAAAGTTGATTGAAATTAAATGATGATACTTCACTTATCCCGTGGGGAAATTGTCTTTTTGTTTGTATTTTAAACAGAGTATTGTTTGTTTGAAATACTTGAAGGCTATATACCACTTTTCTTTTATATAATTTTACTCGGCATTTCTTTTTATTTAGTCCTTGAAATCTACCTGCCACTGTTGTTTTTGCATTGTTCAAATAACGGGGTGTATGTTGATATACATGGGATTTATTGAGGCGTTTTTTAATCATGGTGTTGAATTGGATTTCGAGAATCGTGGAATTTCACTGGTATTGGTATTGACTATATTTATGGTACTGTGACATCCCTAGTAGTGACACCACTGTAAAGGCACCCAAACGGCAGCCCTGCATGCATGTGCACCTCTGCCAACAGGACCTCAATCTCAGCCCTACTAACATTCTTCTTTAACATTCCCTCGCCATTATCAAGTAGACGATTTGGACTTTGATTCAGGCTCATTTATATGCTAATGGTATTGCTGGGGGGTGTTCCCAAAGTGGAGCTCTTAAACCATTAAGCTGCACACAAGTTCTGTACACACGTTTTTTTGTGCGTACGTTCATTTTTTTTCTAAATCACACTTACGCACTCTTCAGAAATGATCTTTGGTCAAATGTAGGATAATTTCTATGCAATTTTTTTTATAAATGAGGCCCCAGATCCTCATTTTTCCTCGAGTCTCATCTCTGGTAACCTGGAGTAAGCCTTCCTCAGGAGGCTGTGAAGTGTGATCCTTCTATGGTTAGAAGACACCTTTTGGCCCTCGTTTTGAAAATAGGGCTCTCCAGCAATGTTAGCCAATCATCAGGTACTTTACCTGCCTTCTGTGCAACATTGAAGACACATTAAGCATGTCACCCAGTGCTTTCAACATCTTTGAGTGAATGTCATCTGCTCCTATAGCCTTTCCCCTGAATTTTCTAACCACCAGCACAACTTTAGCTGCAATGATGGACTCTGATCCACAAGAATTTTCTGACAGTACCTCCTGGCGAGAGGGCATGTCCATCGAGTTAAGGAGTCCTTCAAAGTGTTCCACCTCCAGAAAATCAGCACTTCCCCTCTCTAGCTGAATACACCTTGAGCAAGGTCCCTCCTCCCCCTTTTGAGGCATTGAACCATCTTCCAAAACATTTTGTGGGCCATTCACTAGTCTGTCTCCATATTCTGTCCCAGCTCCTACCAGGCATGACTTCTCGCTTCCATGGCTGCCTTTGTTGTGGCCTTTCTGGTCTGTTGGTACCTTTCAGCTGTTTCCGGAGACCCTGATGCAAGCTTTCTCCTCAAGGCTTCCCTCCTTAGCTTGACAGATTTTTGCACCACACGTGTCCACTAGCCTGTCTTAGGGTTACTGCAATGGTAGGACTGCCTTCTGCTCTTTCCAGGGAGAAGTTATTCACTTCACACTGAAGCATCAGCCAGATGTTCTCTGACTTCTCGTCTGGATTATCTCGGTCCATCTGCCCCCCTCCCCACGTGCCTATTCCATTTCCCCACAAACTGGTGATTGTTTGACAGTTCTTGCCCATCGTATTCAACCGAGTGTCCAAAACACGCAACCTTGAGTCAACTGCCAAGTCAATCATTGACCTTTGCTCTGGGACCTTGTGCATTTATACTCATCCATGTGTCCTTACAGGGTGTTTGTTATGGACAATCCATGGCTAACAAAGAAGTCCAATAAGAGTTTACCAATCAGCAGTTTTCTCGTCGTAACTCACAGCCACAAAGAAGCAAATCTCTTGTCTACTGGGAAAAACTCCAGCTGCACAGCCTCATCCTGGCTTTTGTGAGCATGCCCACACCTGCTTGAGGTCTTTCATCATGGGGAACTCCAGAGTTGGAGAAAGTCCATCCCTGATTACGAGGTTTGGTTCCAGAGCCCATACTAAGCATGTATGTGAGATGAACTCTAGCTGGCTGTTTCATTTCCATGTTCCACACCAGCTCAGGCTCCATCCTTGTCAGAGCGTCATGTGACATTCTACATTCTCAAAGCGAGTGTCCATTTCCATGGTCAAATCAACCTGGGTCCTTCATGTTCAGGCCTTCCACCCAAATGGCGGTACTCCTGTGGGTTTAGGGGTGTGATTGGCTCGTTGGTCTAGGGGTATGATTCCCGCTTCGGGTGCGAGAGGTCCTGGGTTCAAATCCCGGACGAGCCCACTGTTTTGTGGCTTAATGGTTAGGGTAGCGCACTCGTAATTGAAAGATTGCAGGTTGGAATGCCTGACCAGCAAGGCACCACTGAGGTACCCTGAGCAAGGTACTGCTCCCTGGGCGCTGAATTAGCTGCCCCCTATTACGTCACATTGTCACATATGGGTTAAACACATTTCATTTTTGTGCACTGTGTGCTGTGGTGTGTCAACAATGACAATTAATCACTGAATTCAAATTCAAAATTAAACCTGACCTCACTTTTCACATTTTGGATAATGAGCCCACAAGATGGCTTCAGGTAGCCATTTTAGGTTGAACCTGGCGGGGGTATGAGGGTTGCTGGAGCCAGGTCTGGCTTAAGGGTTGCTCCCAGGTAGCCCTATCCCCAGCAGAGTACACAGGCTCTTCCTGGTACCTTTTACTCTGGGTCTTTAGTCTTGAGTCAAAGACAGTCTGGCTTCTCCCGACAGACCTGTTCTCCAAGGGAGGCCTTATCAAGAGCTCAGGCTCCAGACAACAGAGCTCTGTGGATCATTAAAGTAAATCCCTCCACCACACGAAAAGCTTGATCCTCAGAGGGGCTCTGCTGTGGTAAAGTGAATTCCATGAGGATGGCCTCCTAAGTAAGGACCACGCTGAACGATTACTACCCCAGTAGCACAAGGAGCGACTGATAATCCAGCCTGTCAGCACATGCCCAATGGGATACGGCTGAATATGACAGGGAGCCATTATTACCTGTATCTGGTGGGAGGGGCCTTCCTGCTCATCCCATGCTTTGTAACGAGCAACTATATTAACATTGTTTTTTAGATAAACATAAAAAATTGCCTAATAAGAGTTTAGTTTATGAGGCTTGACTGTGTTTACACAGATATGGATGCATGCTAAATGTCCTGGATACCCATTTAGCAAAGGCATAACACCCTTCAATAAAAGCTGTTCCATCATTTTGGTTTCCAAGGAGAACAGCCTGTTTCGTGATTGATGACTTAAGCCTTGACCACCGCACCACCCTTGGAACTCTAGAACCAGAGCGGAAGGAATGAGAACATTTTCTGTCCTTGTGCGACATGTATGGTTCTAATGCAGAGTCCTGGGATTAGAAAATATTAGGTTCATAAAAAAAGAAATTGCCTTATTAGCAGGAGTGAACCAATATAACGAGGAATCCAAGTAACTATTATGGTGACCCCTCAGTAAATGATTTCTACTCCACAGGGTTACTATACATGGAAGGCATGGAGGTACTAAATCCCTTTAGTCTCAAGTAAAAGCAGCTGAGAGCCGATGTAAACTAGATATACAAAATCCAGAGTGACTTAACTTCCTAAATGTTTTCTGTAGAACTCAGATTCAGTCCACTATGAATGATATTTAGTTATTTAATATCCAGACAAGCAGGATGGGTTTAATTTAGTTCTGTCCTTTGTAATGCTGCTTATGTATCGACTTTCCATCCATTGTTAAAGTCCTGGCTGGGAAGATCAGTGGTGTAGGAGTTTTAATGCACTTCCAGTCCAATAACTTCAAAATTATTTCTTTAATTCCAAGAACAAAAAAGATTGATAAAACAGACTTTTTAAAAATCCTGACTTGATCAGCATTTCACCCTTTTTGTTTCTAACACGCCACCTTTATAGTTATGTGTATATTATGTTCTTTCACATCCATAAACAATAACATGTAATAATAGAACTCATCAAAACATGAACAATTAAAATTAGAGAGTTTTTGATGTGGGTGGCATGGTGGTGCGGTGGTTAGCACTGTTGCCTCACACCTCTGTAACCCGGGTTCAAGTCTCTGCCTGGGTTCCATGTGTATGGAGTCTGTATGTTCTCACCATGTCATTGTGGGGTTTTCTCCAGGTACTCCATTGTCCATCCAAAGGCATAATTAGAGTTACTGAATTGCCCATAGCTGTGAGTGTGCTCTGTGATGGGCTGCCCCCCCCCCCCCCCCGAGTTGTTCCCTGCCTCGTGCCCATAGCTTCCAGGATAGGCTCCAGACCCCCCATGACCCTGTAGGATGAGCAGTTTTAAAAATGGATGGATGGATAGTATTTGATGTACAGCTGTGGGAAAAAAAGAGACCACTGCAAAATTTTCTGTTTCACTCATTTCTCTATTTATGGGTATGCAATAGGATAAAAAAAAATCTTTTTTTTTTTTTTTTTTTTTTGCAAACTCCAGCCTGGCTCTTCCCTCTTTCTTATTAATGAAGGGCTTCTTCCTTGCTTTATGGGTCTTCAGGTCTGCTTCTAGGAGCCTATTATGAACAGTTCTATCAGTGCACTTCACATCACATAATGTTCCCCATTCTTTTTGAAGGTCACCTGGTGTCATCTTCCGATTTATGAGGCACTACTAGATAAGTTGATGGTCATCTCTGACATTAGAAAGTCGCTTCTGCCCTCCACCTGGCTGGATCTTGGTCATTGCCAGTGTCTCCTGCTTCACCTTGTTCTAATGTACTGCTGTCTTTCAAACTTTGAGCCTGGAAGCAGCCTGCCTCATAGTGTAACCTTCTGCCAGCAGAACCAGGATCAAAACAGGATTTTAAAAAGCAGATTTAAAAAAAATAGTGGTCCCTAATTTTTTTAGAGCTGTATACATTTGATATATACACCTGACATGTACATTACGTCTGGCTTGACCTAAGGTGTGCCAGTTAACCATCCCTGTGTTACACGCCAGAAACGAGCAGTGCATGGCTAATCGGAAGCCCACTCTCATGTATCCATAGACTCTGTATTGCTGGGGCTCTTCTCCAGTATTTCTTCTGTGTACCTTCTCTCTGTTCTCTGCCCTTCCAGAGACTTTGAAGAGGAGAAGCGCCTCCCTCCCTCGGAGCAGTAAGCCCTGGTCTCCCAGGTCCAGCCCTGCACACACGCGCCTCCTCCTATTCCCAGGCTCATTTGTTTCCAATTAGGGCACTTAGGGTAGGTTAGCATATACAGGTTAAAGTCATTTCATTGCCTGGCCTTTTCTGTGTTCACTGAATGACACGATCAATAATGTAAAAACTGCCATAAAAAATCATCTGAGATTTTCTGTGCATTTGCCGTATGTGTAATTTAATTGCAAGATGTGCATTTTGTTTATAAGAGCCGACTGTCCCTGCAAAATGGCAATATTAATATGGTTACCAGGCACCAAAAGGGAGTATGGGGAGCGAAGCCATTTATGTACAAAATGCAAAAGAGTGCTGATGTAATGATTATGCTACCTTTTGCGATGCACTTTCTCAGGGCCACTGTAAAATGCTACAAGGACGTATTTGCAACGGTATACAAAGTACTTCAGTGGCTCCGACAAGGGCTGCCAGCAGTCCCTCTCCCCAGCTCTTCCGGCCGCCTCGTTTTTTCACCTGTGCCGTAATCTTAGCTAGGTTACTTACACCCTTGTGACCTCAACCAAATTACCACGCTTCCTTTCAAGACGTGGTCTTAGTGGGTTGTCTTGATTTCAGATTCTCTTGTGGCTCCCTCCGTTCTTGATTTCTCATTCTACAACTCTGCATTTTCTCAAACATCATCTATCTCCTGATCTACCTTCACCGGGCTTTGATTTCTGATTTGCATAATAAAACTCGAATCCAGAAAACTCAAAAAAAAAAGCTGAATCTGAACCTGCTAGTTTCTTCTCTCCATGACAGCTACATTGAGGTCAACAAATGACACAGAAAACTTTCCATGTCCATGTTACTTTTTAGAAGCAGTACCAGATACCCGTGACCACAAAAATATGGAGCTCTTGGTTAGCCTCCAAAAGAGAGCTGGCAGCTCCTACCAGCAGATTATTCCACCACAGCAAAGCTTTAATGAGAAGAAAGTTACCAAGGGCTGCTACAGAGGGAATAGGAAGCCTTATGGTTAAGATTTATATGCATGGAGGTGTGAAGGGATGTAGCAGGCCATCTGCCAAGGAGAATGCATCATCTAGAAAGGCTGATAACTCAGCTGATATGTTAGCACACTTCATCTGATATTGCATTAAGGCAGCTAGGAGGTCTGAAGTAGCAAATAATTTTGGAAAGATCAGGAGGATGACAAAAATTTGCAAGTCATGTTTATAAACCTGTGGGCCAGTTAGGGTCAGTATCCCAGTAGTTATTGTCATAGCAGTCTGTGTGGTAAGGATTAATTGATGGTTGAAAGGAGTTGAGAGCATTAACATGGTCATGACAGTCATCAGATTAGCTGTTGTCCTCAGTGAATCCGCTTGGGCTACAAACATGGCGCCGTTTATCAGGAACTAGGACGTTGTGTCTCAACTCTTTATTGGTCTATAGCTTTGTCAATCAGAAGCCAGAAAATACAACCAGGGGTCTGTTAAAATCAAGCTCACAAAAGACAGGAGCAAATATGTATGATTTTGGGTTTGCAAATGTTTTTGACCATTAAACTTTATTCACATTACCTGTGAAAAAATTTTTACAGTTAGCGGAACAAAATTTAGTGTTCTGCTAATGGTTTTCAAAGTTAGCGGGAATGCTAATCCGCTAATGAAAAAGTTAGCTTGTCCGGTTAAAACATGGATATGCAGAACAGCTCCATGTGTCTGGCTTTCCAGACGCATTAACAATCTGAAATGGCACTGCAGTGTTTTCGAGGAAAATGGTTTTGAAAAGACCAACCAAAAACAGGTAATTCAAGTTTTGAAAAGGGCCCAGTGAGGGAGATTTCAGACATGATTTCCAAGTATTTTTAAACTATATTATAGGTTGTAGGACAGGGCAGGTTGGAAGGCTAAAGACAGAAGGTAGCAGTGACAGATCTATGTGTCCCTTAGCAGGCTTCAGTGCAAAACATTCACAGGGAAACGTTTCCCACAGGAGAAAATGTTCTTGGGCAATATATGTAATAATTTAGTCAAATGCCAAGATTGCAAATAGCTTATGATGGGGAAAAAGTTTAAGTGTGTTCGAGTTTGAACAGCAATATCTACAAATATGGTTTTAAAGGAGGTTAAGGCCAAAATCTGTGAATATGTTTCCAACTGTTTCTGACATCCAGCTTTTTTCACCAAATAAACTTTTTTTCGGGAGACAGAGAAATCTTGGAAGTTTTCTTGGAATCCATCACTTTGTATCTGTATAAGAAACAGCAAACAAAACATGCCATCTGACTTTTAAATGAATTGCAATCAGAAAATTAGCACAATAGGTAAATGGCAAGTTTTTTTTTTTTAAGTGAGTGGTTTTTGGTAATTAAAAACTGAAAGCATAAGATAAAATTTGCAATCAGGCAATGAAAAGTATGTCAAGGAGGGTGAGCAATGAAGATCTTCTGCTAAAGCTAGCCTAGGCCTGTGGAAACGCTCTGTGTTACCTCTGAAAACATCCATTCAGCAGAATGACAGGGACACTCAACAAATCCATTCCAGGAGTGAATTCTTGGGAAGTACTCTGTCTGAGTGCTGGCCAGGACCCACTTGGGGCTGGAAGCGATCTTCACAGGAGGAGATTCACTGGACTGCAAATCCGAACCCTGCTCGGCCCTCTGAAGGAATGCCAACCACGAACAATGATGTCATCGTGTTCCCCTCCTCTACCGTCCTGGCAGAGGTGGGCTTCCAACACTGGCTTCGTTACCACCTGGTGACATCAGAATTACTACAGTCCCTACTGGTCCTGCTCAGAGACTACAGGCTATGTTTCTCGATGGTGCTCTGATGTTATGGAGCCAGACGGAGGGTTATTATACCTCTCCACGCTGCTGCTGAAATTTCTTGTCTGCTGGAGCTGAACCCATCGCGACCCAGCTGACCCATCCTGACCTTTCTGGAAAGAATATTGTCTTGTTATCCAACTGAAATGAGGCGGCAGGCCAGGCCTTGGAAAAGGTTGTCGTTGAGCAAATGAGGGCATATTTGGAAAGAGCATGCTGGATTTTATTGAAAAGTGAAATGAAAATGTATGTTTTATTTTTCCTTCTCTCCTACGAACATATTTATATAAATATACAGAGAGAGAGAGAAAGAGAGAGAGAGAGAGAGAGAGAGATCTTCTTCACATGCCAAATGAAGGTGTCCTGCACTGAGATGCTCCTGATCTGCTGGGGTGAAGAGTGATGCAGTAGAGGTGTCAGAACAGGCCCCATAAATTAATTCAGTTAATTAACACCGCAAATACATCGTTTGCACATGTCCTCTGTGCCAGGTATTGTTCTCCATTCACCCATTCATCCATTTAGCATGACAAGTAAACCGTTAGCATTCTGTCATTCTGTAAATTGTAAGGGAGCTTTTTCTCTGTCATTTTAGTGATGGGGTTTGGCTGAAGCAGGAGACATGCTGGGGGCAGCCATGGTGGGATCAGCAGCTCAGGGTCATGTGACAGGGTACAGGGGTGGGACACTACAGCTGTGGTGGGATCAGCACTATTGGGTTCAGCAGCTCAGGGTCATGTGACAGGGTATAGTGGCAGGGCACTGCAGCCAGGGTGGGATCAATAATATTGGGATCAGCAGCTCAGAGTCATGTGACAGGGGTGGGGCACTGCAGCTCTGTTGGGATTAGTAGGTCAGGGTCATGTGACAGGGTACAAGGGTGAGGCACTGCAGCTGTGGAGGGATCAGCAGGTGAGGGTTAGGGAACAGGGGCGAGGCACTGCAGCCATAGTGGGATCAGCAGGTGAGGGTTAGGGAACAGGGGCGGGGCACTGCAGCCATAGTGGGATCAGCAGGTGAGGGTTAGGGAACAGGGGCGGGCCACTGCAGCCATAGTGGGGTCAGCAGGAGAGCGTTAGAGAACAGGGCCGG
>JAODLC010000043.1:7505460-7516550 GCA_026781145.1 Hippopotamyrus pictus | reverse complement strand
GAATGCATTATAATGCATTATGAAGGTATCTATAATGCGTTACGCATACAGACTTTAAGTAAAGTGTTACCGAAAAGGTCACAGGCTGCGTGCCCCAAGAACGGCAGCTGCCGTGCATCCTGGAGAGGGGGTGGCGGTGTGTGTGAGGGTGCGAGTGGGCGCGCACGACCAGACGCTCAGCCGAATATCAAAGAGAAGCGATGAACTCAGGAAACGGCTTCTCCGTCGTAATGGACAGAAGAACAGGCCTCACCGGAGCATGCTGGAGATCAGAGGATCTTTGACCCCTTTTCAAGAACATCCAGATGTACCAGCTATACTACACACTCACTGACAATGCAAAATACACGTTATTGTGTATTACATATAGATTGTATTGGTTATATTTTCTATGGATGTCCTGTCATCTATGAAAAGATGCAGCAGGGGGGCAGTGTGTGGCTTGTTTGGCATTTTGCCTGTGATCTGTGGGTCTCTGAGTAAGGCCCTTAACCCCCAGCTCCCTGGCTGCTATGGGTGGCTGCCCTTCACAGCCAGCTTGCTCTCACCTCCACAGAGCAAGTTGGGGGAGGTATAGAGAGACTTTCCCCACAGGGTTCAATAAAGTATCTATTACTATTATAATGCATTGGTAAAGCATTATAAACATGGCTATAAATACTTATAAAAAGGCATAGCACATTATCTCCATGTTTATTATGTATTGTGAATGCTTTATGAAGCTCTCATCTATAATGCACTATAGATACCTTTATAATGCACACAAAGCATCCTTAATGCTTATACTGACCATTATAATGCATTATGAAGGTATCTATAGTGCATTATAGATGAGAGCTTCACTGACGCTTATGAAGTATTATATTCAACACTATAATGCCTTATGACTATCAATAGAAGATGCTGTAATGCTTTATTAATTCTTATACTGACCATTATAATGCATTATGAAGGTATCTATAGTGCATTATAGATGAGAGCTTCACTGACGCTTATGAAGTATTATATTCAACACTATAATGCCTTATGACTATCAATAGAAGATGCTGTAATGCTTTATTAATTCTTATACTGACCATTATAACACATAATGAAGTTATCTATAGTGCATCATAAATGACAGCTTTAAGTAAAGGGTTACTGTATACTGTATATCTTTTATGTATTTGTATTTTATTTGTCCTTACTATTTTGTTTTTTATATTGGCTATTTATTGCCATTATATGTTGTTTAAGTCTGCAGGGAGTTACGCAAGCAAGTATTTCATTGTACTTGTACAAATGACAATAAAGGACTACTGTATGTGAATACTTTGAGTGTTTAAGTTACAGAGAATGCATTAGCACCTCATTTTAGTGCATGGCAAAACTGAATATAGCATACAGAGCATAAAAAGGGTAAGATTACAAACAACGTAAACCTAAGCTAGCACCTGAACCAGCTGACGATGCTTCTTGTTTTTCCATGGAGTACTGAACCAGCTGACGATACTTCTTACTCTTCCATGGAGTACTGAACCAGCTGACGGTACTTCTTACTCTTCCATGGAGTACTGAACCAGCTGACGGTACTTCTTACTCTTCCATGGAGTACTGAACCAGCTGACGATACTTCTTGCACTTCCATGGAGAGCACATCTAGCAATCTGTGCCTATATCTAACCGACTCCAGAACTGGCCTTTTCCCAATAAACAGCTCTTATCTGCCTCAGTATCGGTTATTGGTGCTGTAGGTTATCAAGATCAACCGAAAATATAATTTTTCAGGTTATTTCTTTGCAGATGGAAAAATGGCTGAACAAGACTAGGAATTGTTGACTACAATTGTTCAAGCTAATTGTTCTCAGAATTTTATCATTCCATTAAGCTCAGTTTATTTGGAGGAACATATTCTGGTTTGCACAAGCAAAGCATTCCATATTACCACTCGGACTCAAAAACAGCTTTTGGGATTTGGTACATCTCTAGAAGGTACACAACAGCTGTTTGTATTTTATATATGAGGGAGTCAAAATCTCTGCTGCTGACCAGAATCCATGGAAGGTGGATGTACATTTTAGTTTGCTGTTAAGAGTAAGTGATCCAACAGCTGCTCTCATGCATTCCAGAGGACAGGCCGCTCCGTGGTACTTAGAGACCAGCCATAAATAAAACCTGACACCACACCTAGATCAGAGCAGCAGGGGAGATTTAACAGCAAAAAAAAAATGAAGAAAAGAGCAGAGCCAACACCAGTACCTGTGAACATAAACATCCAGCCGGGAGGGACACAGGAACAGAGAGACGAGCACGGAGACCCTTTTAATTATTCATCTGCATCTGAATAGGTGAGCGGCAGACGTACACATCCTGACGTGCCGCCCAGTGAAGACAAGGGGCCTTAGACGGGCCGTCCGCGTGGCAGCCGGGATGCACGGCGAGAACCGGGTCACACCAGACACTGTCACATGATCAAAGTCAGCCGCAGAGATCCCATCGGGATGATGCCGGCAGCTAGGGGTCTCCCCGGGGGCCTCACATGGACCTGTGAGCGCTGCTAATTACACCCAGACGAAACGGGCAACCTCTGCAGGCAGCTAGCTACCGCCGCTCCTCAGAATCAGGGTTCCAGCTCAACGATTCCCCTTTGAAAGAGGAGGCGAGACACCCCCCGCGTGCGGGCCGAGCGGGGCAGAGTGAACGCTCGGCACCTGAGTCGAGACAGCAGCCCACCCTCCCACGCTGGTGTTGCCTCGCAGGTCCTGTGATGCTGCCCAGGGAGTCCGGCTTCGCAGACGCTCAGACCTCTTTCAGAACTTCCCGGTTAGCCGGCCGAGGTCGCTGACAAGCGCAAAGTGTCCCCCAGAGGCAGATCCCACGCTCTGGGGCCATCACCCGCCACGCTCACACATCCAGCTCAGAAAGGTGCTTTGGGTCAGCTGAGCGAGACAAACATGTATCCCTGTGGTGAAACAGTGTTTTTACTGTAAAAGGATAACCACCACCAGGTACTGGATAACTGGTTTATGACAATGGATGGATGGATGGATGGATTTTAGATACATGTATCACCTAACACTTGATATGTGTACCAGAAGCATTGTAGTCTGGGTTTGGTGGACAATGATGAGATGTGTGTCATGTATAGTGAAACGTGGCGTGTGATTGGACACTGAGAGCACAGCGAACATGATAGCTGACATGTGGCCGAAAGCCCTGTGTGTGTGACACCTTGACCGGCCACCTTCCGGCTATCAGTGACACTGAGGCATCTGAGTGGACAGCCGGGTTTGGGCGACCATGTATTAGTCACGTTGTCCCGTTATTTCAGCCAATTGTTTGCTTTTCAGAGGGAGGGGTTTGCCAGGGGGGTGGGGCGGGCGGGCGGGGGGGCTAATGTTTGGTCTAGCCTAATTGCTGTGAAATCGGTCCATAACGAGACGGTCACACTTTGTATGTATTTTGGCCGAAAAATAGATTGGTTTTTATATTGAATTACTCACTCCATTATCAAGCGGGTGATTGATTGAGAGCGCTGGCGAGCAGGCAGAATTAAAAATCTCGCCCGAGTGACATTTAGTAAACATTTTCAAATTCTCATTAATTTTCAGAATCAAAAAAAACATCATATTCCAAGAACAAAGAAAATAGTTATTGTACTTGCGTTTGTTTTTGAAAGTTCGCGGATGCTGGGAACGGAAGGCCAAGCAGTCTGCAGCCGGCCCCTGGACGAGGGGTGCCGTCGGGGGCATTACGGTCCACATACTTCGACGATCGCACTCAAACAGCAGCATGAAGACTGACCCTCTGAAGAGGAAACGGATTACCAGAGTGCCCCCTGGTGGCAGGTTTAATCCTAAACTTGCATGGAGTGTCATCTGATATAGGTTCTCACCGAACACCCTGTCGTCGCTGCTTAGGACCTCTGTTTGCTGTCCCTTGTTTTCTTAGGTGACTCTGCAAACTCACGCTGACAGGAAAACAATGAGGGTCTACATAAGCCTGCATGATCCCCACAGTCCTCACTCAGGCCAATTAGATCATCATAGGTGACTCCACCTGCCCACAGAACTCCCTGCTTACATAAAGTCTCGGCATAGGAGCCCTGTTGAACACAGAAGGCATATGAGCAAATCAGGGTCTCAGAAGTCGCTTATCCTGCACCGGAATTACCTACCCTATCTTTTAATTATCCCTAAACCATTAATTTCTTTCTAAGGCATGGAGTTTGTGATGTCCTCATGCAGTGATTTACGGGGTCGATTCACAGTGCTTTGCAAACTCACACTCCAAACCAAACCGAATTATATGCAAGCCTACATTTATTTGTACTTATTCATTGTGCTGATCATGCACAGGTGCAGGTTCTTTAAGTTTAATATCTTGGCTTTAATTGCTCCAGGCTGCACTGCACCAGTGCCTGATTGTTGCGAAAGGTCAAAGGTTCCCCTTCAATATCAATCTGTTTCACAGATGTCCACAGGATTTCTCAGCCTCTGATTGGCTGCTGGGATACCTAAAGAATCATGAGGAACTGACTGGCTGCCAATGACTTGCCCTTGGTGGGCACCTCTGATCCTCTGCTCTGTTGGCACCCATAGCAACATTAGCCGCTAGCCTGGCTCATCCACAGACGTCCAGCGACATGTCTGGGCCTGTCAACTAAATATAAACTTCAGAGGCCCGTGTGTTCACTTGCATCTCTCAGCTGACTCAGCTCCTTTTCGAATTCAGTTCTTTCCGTCGCTGCTTGAGGCATTAAAGGCGAAACAGCCAATCCTCTAAGCTTATGTCAGCTTGCTGGCTCGTAACTTGAGACGACTGCATGAGATGTAAAGAAAAGTTCCCTGTTTCAGCTTCACCTCTCCGTTTGACTGTTTCCTCTTCCCTGGCGGCAGGGAAGAGCACCACGCTCCAGTCGCTGCTGTTCGCCTTCTTCCTGCTCTCAGGCTCCCAGCTAGCCATGCTAATCGCTAAAGTGGCCTTGTTTTATCTGCGCCCCTGGCACCTGGCTGCATCGCTCCCGCCTGGGGGCTCGGCTCCGCGTGGGGGCCATGGCAGGAAGTCATTCCTGACGCTTATCTGCAGCCTGGCAGGGCAGCCATGGCGAAGTGTCTGTCCCCGAGCTCATTACGCATGCAAGACCCAGCCCCCACCCCAAAACAAGCCTGTCAAAGGGCCCGCCACCCCTTCAAAGGGCCCGTCTGCTCCCCGCGTGCATTGAAGGCCCAGCCCCCCAGGACACACGCTGCTAATACCCTGCACTCTGCTTGCTTACTGATCTCAAAAAGCGGCAAACACACAGCCAGCTTTTTTTGAAAAATCCTGGAGCTGTTTCACTGCTGCACTTTTTCCATACTGTCGGGCCCGATGACATCATTGTGTTTGCATTCTGCACTTTTTCTGCACGGCGGGTGCCCGTGTGCTCTGTGAGGCTCTGTGTGTGCTCTGTGGGGAGAGACAAGCAAGACAGCTCGATTGATGGGCTCCTACATCCTTTTTCTCCTGTGTCCGAGTCCTTCCTGACTGAGTCCCCAAAGCCGGAGGGATATTGGGTCCCGACGGCACTTCCCAGAACTACCACTCCAAGTTGAGGCAGAAACTATAACGGCTCCACCAGGCAGTAACGCCGCGAGCTGATGGCTGTGTTGACGCATCAGATGCGCTTGGATTCAGAGTTCACCAGCTTAGGCGATTAAAAAAAAGCAAGCGACTCGTCCACTGGCACGTCTCCGCCGCTGAACTGAGCTTAACCCGGGTCGCCTTATTTCCGGAACAAAGAGGCTACAGGGAGATATGAAGACCCCATTAACCGAAATCAAGGGAGCATTACAAGTTCATTAAAAGGCCCGTCCCGTTAGAGTTTTGCTGCGACACCTCACGAACCAGGCATGGCGATTGTGTTCCCCGTGCGGGAAGGCGTGCCTTTGGGCGGCAGGGTACCGCGTGACCGCAGGGCACAGAGAAAATGCACGTATTAAGCGGAGCGCTTTATCTTCCCGTGGTGGATTGAAGGTTTTATTGGAGGTTAAACAGTGCACAGCCGTATGGAAAACTTTGTGCATTCAGAGCCCTGGGAGACACAGGGGCGGAGGGGCGGGGGGTGGTCACACGGTCTCGGTAGAGTCTCCGACACAGTTTCCTTCCCACTAACCTCTGTACCTTTGATCTGGACTCGCCGTGTTTCCGCCTCGGAGACGCTCTGAATACAGAGCCCAAGCGCTAGCAGACGGACAGACGGGCGGGCGGATTCTAAATATTTGTGTCTGTTCCTCTGCGTTTCTCCACACGGGGGAAACTTCCAACTTAAAGTGAACCAGAACGCCAAGAGGAAGCTGGCAGCGCTGCAAGAATGCAACTGTCTGTTTACGTATGGGCCACATTCGCCCGGGCTTCTCACCGTATCGTCACATGGAAACACCAGGGCTGCATCTGAACCCTGAGGCTAATTCAGGGGAGCCCATTACACACGGCGGGTGCGTCGAAAACAAGCTGCTACGGGGCACAAACACCCCCAAACAGAAACAAAACCCTTCAGCCCTGATCCGAATGGTAAAGGGTTAGTAGAGAGTGACTTTCCTTGTTTTTCATCGCCGTAAGAGGCTGTAACCCTTTCTTTACTGGATTATAGCGTGTTAGCGTGGCTGTCATTTGTTTCTTTTCAAGCTTGTTTCCTGAGAGTCTTGTATGGGATGCACGACAGTTATAAACAGGAGGGGTGTTTCAACAGGCACCCGAAAAGCCAAGCCACTAGGGCCACACACAGAGACCGTGTCGGCTTTGGCCTTGCCGTCGCCGTGGCGATATTGTAGTTGGCTTCCCGCCTGTCTCTATTCAGCCTCTTCCCCCGAGTGTTACATTATTACAACTGTCACTCAGACCCCAGAGGAAGAGGCCTTCCTGGAAGAGCACAGTGAAAAATGGCAAACCGTAAGAGTAACACTTCACACCGAAAGAGTAACGCTTCGCATTTTTCCTAAGTCGTCCTCGGTGTTTTTTCTTTAGTCTTTGAGGCATTTGCATGTGCTGAAGACAGCACTAGGACTTTGAAATTTCTTGCAATTTTCCGCAAACTTTCAGTATTTTATTTAGGAAGGAGGCTGTCCTAAGAAGGTACCTATATTAACTTTGAACGTATGGGATTGAAATAGGTTCGTAAGCATATTTTGCATTTATTTAGAAGATGCTTTTATCAAAAACAATGTACAGTTGAGGTAGAGTCAGCCAGTATCCCTGGAGCAATTGGAGGTTAAGGGACTCGCCCAAGTGCCCAATTGTGGAATCACTCTGCCGACCACGGGATTTTAACCAACGACCTTCTGACCACAGATACAGAGGGACACTGAGCGACAGAGTGAAGATTCAGAACTGGGATTTTTAATTAATTATTTTGGGTTGGATTGACTGCTAGAGGATCCTGGGAGTTGTCATAACCTGTCCCTTTGCTTGTCGCATGGCAGCTGAGAAAGGTGTGAGTTCAAGCGGCTAACGGAGAGCATATCGCATGCCCTGCGCTGGTGCCGTGACAGGCCAAGCGGACGGGTGGTCGCGCAGTCACATGCAAAAGTGCAGGGTTTGCTGTGGCTTGATGCGTGCAGCTCCTCCTCCTGGCAGCTCCGCGCGCCGCAATGTGTCCTGCAGCCAAGACCACAGGGCAGGTGGTCTCTATGACCTTTCCTGGAAAACACCAGGTCCCTCCCACTGAGGCTAGGGTCTCCAACAAACGTTCTGACTCTCTGACAGGCTTCTTGGGTGGGGGACGGTTGTAATGTTATGGGACCCCTTACAATCCTTTGAGTCAGATAAGACAGACTATACTTGTATAATCTAGTCTCCATTTCACAGTTTTTCTTTTAATAGCATAAAATATCATGAAAAATGAAGACTAGCAAAGACATTCTATGTTACATAGTGTGGTATGCTCTTAATGTTGTGATGCATAAATACAAGAAAATATGCAATGAAGATTTTCCCCTTGTTCATTATCCATTTGTCTTTCTTTTAAGGGATTCACTCTTAGTTAAAACAGCAATATGTGTTCTAGATCAGGCATGTGTGCAACTCATAAGAGTGTGTTTAAGTGCGTGCCATCCTGTGAAGCTCAATTCATCTGCAGAACACAACAGGCAAAATCGGGATATCGGAATGGAATTAAGCACATACTGCATATTCACGTTTACGAGCACATTGCCCTGGGGATCTGGGCCCAGCATACAGTGAAGCATTGTTACAGAGTGAACTCACTGATTCATTGCTGGCCAAAGAAATGTGGGTGTGATGTGGCAGAAAAGAAGTCATCCCTGACCGCCGGTAGTGCATCAGGTCAAACCCCGGCTGATTGGGGCCACTGGCAAAGATGAAGCATGGCTGCATCCCGGGGGTTTGAACCTGACTCGTTACTTCATTCGTTAGGAAAGACACAGACATACTTCACTGATCCCGGGGGAGGGATTCTTACAGCTTTGAGGTACATAATAATGTACAGATACAAACATATTTTGCGAAACAAAGACAAAGTTCAAAACTGTACACAGAGTGCAAACAAATTTAACAAGTACATAGTACACAAACATAATAATTAGTGGAAAATAATTATTAATAAATAATATTATTTACTGCTTCCGGGATAGGCTCCGGACCCCCCGCGACCCAGTAGGATATGCGGCTTGGAAAATGGATGGATGGAATATTATTTACTTCAGGTAGCACCGGACTTTTGCTACATTAAAGATGCAGCCATATTTTCAGCATGCATGTTAATTGTGAGAGCACACGCATGGTCCCATGCATGCACACACCCGGCGATATGTGTGCATGTCATGACCTGACAGTCTTACATGCTTACATGGCTTGCAGTTGAACATCATTTAAAGCACAGGTGGACATCTATACTGTGCTTGGATAAGGTTTAAATCCCAACAAAAGACATTCATAGCGTCTTTAAAATGCACCCAGATGTTTATTTTCAAACATTCTTCAATAAGGGCACAATTTATTTAAGTTTTTATTTATTCTTGTTCAGGCGCCGTCTTTCGTTTGTTGCCATTGGAGACGGCGCCGCCGCATTAAGACCCGTTCGGTCGGACATGCCAAGTACGATCAATCATCTTCAAAGTGCCATCTGCTCCGTCCATGTATGATCCATCACGGACTGAGTCTTTTTCACACATTTATTTATATTATCCATTTCAAATGCTAATAAGCCTCTGTGGTTCTGCACGTTGAATCACAGAGAGGCACCGTCACCGTCGCTGGCTCGTCTAGCGGAGTTAGACAGACAGCACGCCTGAGTCAGGCAGGTGACTGAAGCGCTGACAGCTCTCTGGTCCACAAAAGGCTCCTTGGCGGCCGAGTTGCAAATCAACATATGAGCACATCAGGCTGGATTCGTCTCCATCGTGACTGACCCTCCGAAGGCCATCTTTATGGACGCCTAAAACAGGCTTCTGCCGATCTTCCACATAGGAGAGCGCGGTGATTTCCCTCCAAATACAGACATGATTTTCTGATCGGACACGTCTCTGCTTAATTAGTCCATGGCACAGTCCCATATGTGCTGGTCGGGTCAGATACAATCTGAGCGGGCGATAAACAGGCATCAGCTCCGGGACAGATGTCCCCCCCCGCCCATTCCGCAACCCTATTAAAAACCAGAGCGGCCGTCGCACATGCCCAGCTGAAGGTTGCTCTTCACCCATGATGAAACATAAAGCGAGACCTGCAGAGGGCCGCCTGTGTCTCGGGAGGTAGTGCTGTGACCTGAAGCGTGGCCACGCCGAGACGAGCGAGGTCCCCCTCAGGAGCTGCGATGAAAACGTGGATCTCCTGCTCTGAGCCTGCCTCCCATATCCAGACCTCCAACAAGCACCGGCCATTCCGCTCTACCACAGCTTTTCATGTTTTAACTTTCTATACGATCACATGATGAAGTGATCTGTAGGATTTTGGCCAGAGGATCGGCGTTAGGGGTATGGGACCAGGGCTCGCACCCGGTCTGCAGCTGATGTCAGACCTACGGTCAGCCCTTGACGAGAATATTCCTCAGATTGCTGAGAAGTAATTCACTGCCTGACACCAGGAACAGGCAACAATATAGTCCAATAGTGGGCATGTCACATGCAAATTGCAGTACAGATTTTGCATAGTTTGACAGTGGTGCACAAAGGCCAATTGTGTGGCTGACATTTCACCGTTTGCTTAATGCTTGCTGTTCGCTCTATCCATACGTTTAGAGTTAAAGCATGAAGTTATTGAGGATCACAGAACAATCAAGCACCCTGGTGTACCTTGCTGGCATTGTGTGGCTCTGTGGGTGAGGACTCTGTACCTGTGATCGGAAGGTTGCTGGTTTAAAACCCAGGAAGAGTGAGGTCACAATGAGCAAGGCGCTTAAGCCCCAATCCTTCTGGATCTGACTGACCCAGCTTTCTAAATTGTCTCACGCCTTGGATAAAAATGTTAGATAAGTAACTGTCAATGTATGAACATTATAATACACAGACAGGAGACGAGGGCCTTGTCGAGCACCTTCCCACCATGGTAGAGCACTGTATAGTTTCACCCTTACAAGATTTCTTTGTCGTTAGTCTGGTGCTGTGACTCTTCCTCTCGGCACGTTCTGGAGCAGCGGGGATTGTCTCCATCTCCGGTAAAACGCCCCACATTCTCCTCGGCTGAAAGTCAAGGATGTAAGGAAGACTGTGCTTCCTCCCTGTAGGACCTGCGTGTGCCTGATTCAGGCTGATTTATGGGAAATCGGGGCATTATGTTACTACGTCGTAATCGTACCCTCTAAGGTCACTGAATGCCATCATTTACATGCATCATGTCCCATTTGCGAAGGTCAGACTAGTAACTTTCTTTTTCACATTGAAGGTCCCACTGTTGAGGTGTGAAATGTCCGGTAGCTAGCATCGCAGAACCTTTTAGCCTGTTACCATGTGGTTTAAATCGCACACATGTAACGCAATACAGTGGTACCTCGGTTCTCAAACTTAATCCGTGCCGGACTCCGGATCGAATCCTAAAAAATTAGAGTTCTGATCAAATTTTTCCCATAAGAAATAATGGAAAACCAATTAATTGGTTCCCGGCCCCCCAAAATTACACCT
>JAODLC010000043.1:7490818-7501799 GCA_026781145.1 Hippopotamyrus pictus | reverse complement strand
TTATGAATGCATTATAATGCATTATGAAGGTATCTATAATGCGTTACGCATACAGACTTTAAGTAAAGTCTTACCGATATCTGTTCTGAGAATCAATAATTCTCCATAATCGAATGCAGATTCTTAAATTTCCACAGAGAGAAAGAGAGAGAGATAGAGATAGGGAGAGACAGAGAGAGAAAGAAAGAGAGACAGAGAAAGAGACAGAGAGAGACAGAGAAAGAGAGAAAGAGAGACTGAGAAAGAGACAGAGAGAGACAGAGAAAGAGACAGAAAGAGACAGAGAGAGACAGAGAAAGAGACAGAGAGAGAAAGAGAGAGAGACAGAAAGAGAGAGAGACAGAGATAGGGAGAGACAGAGAGAGAAAGAGAGAGAGACAGAGATAGGGAGAGACAGAGAGAGAGACAGACAGAGACAGACAGAGAGAGAGTGCCCCGAAGCAGCTTAACCAAGACACCCCCAGGCTGCTCCTATGCACCCGGGCCCCCACTGTCTTGGATTTGGACTCCCTCTGTTTTACCTTTGGATATGATTCCCGGCCGCCGTGGGTTAAACCTCCACAAGCTTCTTGGATGTCGGCTCTGTGCCGAGAAGAAGGGGAGGGGGCGCCATCACTTTGAACACAGCATCGATTCGCTACGGCGAGAAATAGGATCCGCCGCTGTCAGATGGGCCTTTGAAGAGACGATAGCTACTGGAAATGTCAACACTGGCCAGAGGGTGACCATTAATAAATGACTAAGGAACTACTGCCATGTCTTTAAAAACAGAGGGGAGTGTGGAAAATGACCTTTTACTTAGCAAACATTGCAAAGAAATTTAGGTTGAATGCAGAGGAATGAGGGAAAGCCGCTATATCACACAGGTTTTATGGACATTTTATCACACCGCCCTCATGATCCAGCGACCAGCAGTATCAAATGCATTTCTGTGAATCGTGCTGGTAACACACTCAGCTGCTGGTGAACCTGTCCCAGATGTGTGCCGACCGCACACACAAACGAACACATCAGCTTACATGGTGCTTAATGCCATTGTTGTACCATGGTGTTACAGGTAGTACTGAAAATTAAGCAATTAATGCAGCAATTTCAAGGTAATTCTAAACCAGGGACCCCCCCCCCCCCCATAATGAAGCAGGGACCCCTAACATATAATCACATTAGGAAGTAGCTAAGAACTAAAGAACTGGGGGCTGACTTTAGCATTTATTTCTCTAGGGGGAGTTATTTTAAATATTTTTTGTTCCAACTCGGGTGGGGTCCCCCCTTGGGCGTTTTTTGCCCCTGTCTGTGTGGGTCCACCTTTAAAATGGAAAGACTACTCTGATTCTTGGAAAAGCACCTACTGGAGTTTACATGCTTGCTGCAGAGACTGGGGGGCTGCAGCCTGGGAGAACACATCAACCTCAGATCATCAGCAGGAGCGCGAGCCCAATTAGTGCTGCTCAATAACGAACTTAAAGCATTTGTTTTCCCATGCCCAGCAATTTGTGTCCAATAAGCCAAACTAGCATTAAATACATTATTGATCTGTGCCTCTCACATATCTGTGGGTTTAATTGCCCTCTCACTGCATTTTTCCTCATGCACTCTGCCTGGTTTTAATTCATCGAACAAGCTGTTGATTGAGCAAAAAATGTGGCTTCACACAAGGTTTAATCTAAGGATTGTCTCATTCACACATTCTGTGGCAAGAGTGGACAGCACCAGGCACCTCCCTTGAAAAACAAAAAGGCTGTTTTAATTGGTCCCCTCCCTCCCCCAAAAAAACAGCATCTGTTGACACATATGGCCAATCGAAAGCCATAACTCATAGCAACGGGAAGTTGAGCACAGACTCGGTAGGAAAAGTTTTACTCACTGCTGCCAACCAAACCATAAGTGTTTAACTGATGCCTAACAGAAATCCCCTTTGGGTCAGAAAGCTTAAGCAGTCAGACATAGGAATCCACAGGGTCAAGAGATCTGGAGGTCCAGAGGTAACAAAGAACTTATGAAGTGAATATGGTTCTCAGCTTTTACTGAAGGTCTTAACCTCATCCACCTCTTTGTATTGTCTATAAGAAAGACTAGATATCTCATTTGCTTCCTTATGTTATCTTAGTCAGTGCCCTGCAATGGATTAGCATGCCATCTTGAGTGTTCTCCAGGGTCCCTGATGGCTGCGTGGACAGACGTTGCTTGAAGTATTGGATTATAACATCATAAGAGATTTTTACCGCTGTGAATTAAAGTCCGTAGCTGAGGAGAAGGTGAGAGCTTATAACAATCTGACTCTCAAAGGAGAGACCCTGTAGAGATTGTGTTCAGATTCAGTGAGGCATCTTTGAGAAGTTCAAAGATATTTCCTCGGGTTAAAAATGCAAGAAAGTTAGTTTAATCCTCTTTTTTGTAATGATCTCCTTTTTATCAAGAAAAAATAAAACAAAAAGCCAGAGCTATTTTATTGTATAATATTTCCACTCAACTGAACAATCCCAGACCTCACTGAGTATCAGTACCTGAAATTATACTGAGTATGTCTTTTTTTCTGAAGGTAGTCACATCTACTGTATCTGTTAAGATTATGATGTAAAGCGAAAGGCTTTTTCCCCAATGCAGAAACAATTAAAAGTAAAGATCATTTCCTCCTTGTTAGGTAGTCTGCTTTTTGATGAAATTGGCTTTGTAATTGCAGCTAGGAGCAGTGTGTAAGGACCTGAAATTGAAACCAGATGGTTCTGGATTTAAGATGGAACACGTTTATAGGCCCTTGTTTTCTTTAAAAGCTCCAATGCAATTCAGTTAAAACTGAGGAGTTATACAGTAGTGGCCCGCAGGAGAGAATTATTCTTAATCAGGCTGCCTTATTGTCACTCTCCTCAAAGAAGACAGACTACCTTCAGCGACTGAGCACAGCATGTGCTCTTCCATGCTTCAAAGTGGACTTTTGAGATGAACTGACAGGAGAGAATCTCCACAAGTGCACCGTGGGATTGGGAAGACTTGAAATGTCAACACTGTGTGGCGGACTGCTCCGCTCGACCTAGAGGAAGATGACGGATACTGTCAGTCGATATTAACTTTAAACAAGCACCACTCAACAAGCAAGCAAAGATAAGGGACTGAGAGAGAGAGAGAGAGAGAGAGAGAGAGAGAGAGAGAGAGATAGGGTGAAAGTGTGTTATATCAGTTGAGTCATAAGTCTAGTTCTTTAATCAGCTGCAACCTCAGAACGAGGTTCCCCTGGATCCAGATAAGGCATCCAATATGGTCTGCTGCTAATGTGTCAGTTCAGTCATCCTCAGAGTTTTGCTTTCAGTTCTCTCTGCATCTGGAATGAGCATGAATGATGTCTTTGCTGGCCTTATTCACCATATTTGATTATCTCTGTGCTGGCTTTATTCACCCCCTTTGATTATCTCTGTGCTGGCTTTATTCACCCCCTTTGATTATCTCTGTGCTGGCTTTATTCACCCCCTTTGATTTTCTCTGTGCTGGCTTTATTCACCCCACTTTGATTATCGCTGTGCTGGTTTTTTTCACCACCGCCCCTTTGATTATCGATGTGCTGTTTTTATTCATCCCCCCTCCCCTTTGATTGTCTCTGTGCTGGCTTTATTCAAACCCTTTGATTATCTCTGTGCTGGCTTTATTCACCCCCTTTGATTTTGTCTGTGCTGGCTTTATTCACCTCACTTTGATTATCTCTGTGCTGGCTTTATTCACCCCCTTTGATTATCTCTGTGATGACGTTATTCAGCCCCCTTCAATTATCTCTGTGCTGGCTTTATGCACCCCATTTTGATTATCTCAGTGCTGGCTTTATTTACTCCCCTTTGATTATTTCTGTGCTAGCTTTATTCATCCCCTTTGATTATCTCTGTGCTGGCTTTATTCATCCCCTTTGATTATCTCTTTGCTGGCTTTATTCACGCCCCTTTGATTATCTCTTTGCTGGCTTTATTCACACCCTTTGATTAACGCTGTGCAGGTTTTATTAAGCCCCTTTGACTGCGTCACTTTTATTGTTTAGGTCTGTGCTAGCATCCTTCAGTCCCTTTCAACAAGTAAGTGATGATTTTATTCTGCCCATTTAAATATGTCAGTGCTGGCTTTATTAAACCCCTTTGATCATGCCTGTGTTGATTTTATTCAGATCCTTTGATTATCTCTGTGGGCTTTATTCTTCCCCTTTGATTGTGTCTGTTTTGAATTTATTTAGCTCCTGTAATTACGTCTGTACTTCCTTTATTAAGCTCCCCGGATTATGCCGGTACTGGCTTTGTTTGTGCCTTTGACTATGCCTGCACTGATACCTACAGTATGAGTTGTTTTTGCAGTGTCTCTGCTTGTGCCTGTTGACCTCTCATTACTGTACCTTTTTCAATCTCTAGTCTCCTGAATGTCCACACCCCACATGCACCTACTATAGACATAAAAACCGCTGAATAAAACCATTACAATTCTAAAAATAATAACCATTAAAACTCTAAATGAATTACTGTATGCCTGGGAAAGCTTGCTCTAGACTCGCTTCACAGCTGTCTGTAGACCATGTCCTTCAGGAGGAATTTGAAAGGCAGTTCTGTCAGACATCTTGTACCCCTTTTTTAATTCTTTCCATACTGGTTAGCTGACTCTGTTAACTGTTGCGATTCTGTTCTCGATACGATCTATTTGTCTGAATCTGGATCACGCTCAGTGGGAAAAAGCACAGGCAGTGGCTCAGAACCAGATATCTGACAAATAAACCAAATGCTTCCCGGTAATTAGCACGTGGCACTGCAGACATGCAACAGTCAGTCCAAGGGAAGGGACTTGAATTGAAACGTCTATGCCAAACGAACACATTTGTCTGTTTTATAAACCTGGGCCTGTATCAGGACTTTGGGGCCAGTTATTAGCCTTAATAACAAATCCAGCTGTAAGGAACTATACAATGAGGAGGAGAAGCAACTAAGAAAGAAAGCAGGAACAAAATAAACAGAATCTGTAAGGCTCCTAACCATGTGGAAGTGATTCCCTCACTTGGTGAATGGCTGACAGGCCTGTACTAGGCTGTGGGAGTTTGTCATACTGTGTGCAGTTTGAGGAAAAGAGGCACTGTCGTCTGCCAACCCTGCACTCAGCAATGCCTGTTTTCTTTTCTCCGCTGGAAGGATTTTCAATAGCATGGTCCAGGAAGCGTATGTTTGTTTGCAGAGGAAGGGGAGCCTGCAGATCGTCCGCATGCATGCAATGTGGGCCAGGTCAACAACTTAAACATATCGACGTTTCAGCCCATCCCTCACATCCCACCTGTTGTCCATATATGGTCACAGTCGAGGGGAAAAAAAAAGTGCAATACCACAAAGCGTAGTCAAAGCTCATCTGCTCTGTGAAGATTTTCTAGGGCACAGAAAATCTCTCCCTCATAAAACAGTAGACACAGTGATGGTAAATTAGATTCGGTTCTCATACTCCATGGCCAAATTATAATGTCTCCAGAATGCAGTTTGGAAAGAGTGACACATTTTTATGAAGGGTCATAACTCCCAAAACAGTCTAACTGCAAAAGTTTTGTAAAGTTAAATGTGCCGTACATACAGCAACTGACAGCTGAAGCACAAACTGCAACCCAGCAGCATGAGAATAACACCGTGGTCTGATGAGCAGGTGCACTGGTGTGGCAGACAGTCCGCACGGTGTCTGTGTCTGTGTCTGAGTTTGTGCAGCTAGGAGGCAGGTCTAAGAAGGTCACAGCCGGTTTATCCTGAACGGGGGGGGGGGACCTGACAGACAACCGCATCACCATGCAGTACAAGTCAGCTGTATAAGCTGAAAACTGCACTGATGGATAGCTGCTTGAAAATTAATGGATCTTAAAAACTCAAGACACTTAGTAAAATATTAAAATATGACATAAGACACTGGATAACAGGCATACCTTCTGGGTTTTTTGTTTAAGCAGTGAGATCTTCTGTGTGTGGATTTCTAAAACTGCTTATTATATTATGTTAGCGCTTCTTCTTCAGAATTTGTCTAATCTGAAATGAGATTTAGATTAGTTTCTGTAATGGTATTGCTCTTAATGTTGCACTGTCTGCTCAGTTGAATAGTAGTCTTATTAGGTACTTACTTTGCTTGAATGATGTTGTATAGCTCACCAGTAGCACTGCTGACACATTCATTGTAAGCTCGTGCCCAGCTGCACTTAAGACTAGTTGACTCCTATTTGTAAAGTGCTATTGGCCTCACTTGTGTGTCACTGTGACAAAAGCACCGGCGAAATAAAGCAAATTTAATGTAGTTCATATGCTACTAGGTAAGTTCTAGCTAGTTCTGCAGTGCATTTCATACAAGAGTTCATACCTCAATTGGTGACCGTAATTCTTCCTGTAATGGAGGCTTCAACTGAAATACCTGAAAGAGGAAAGTTTGCTGGCTTGTATCTCTTGAAAAGCCACAATTATTAATGAATGTTACTACTAAATACACTGACAACACCATGACTACTCTTTTTATATACATTTAGCTTGAGTAATCTTGCTTCATGAAATATCTAAATCATGCTTTTGAAAATATCTAAAAATGATCTGTGTCAGATTTTATTTCCTGTCTAATAAATTAGAATTAAATTCTTAAATAGAGGAGGTCACAGGACTGAGAGTTTTCATTTTTAATACTTACTGTTAAGTGAAAAGGATATTTAATTAAATTCTGGCTCAATATAATTATAGAGGCAAAAAAGACTTGTTGGTGATTTGTGCCCGTTAAGGTCTGACATTGCAGGGATGCCTCCCTTTATCTTTTAGAGCCTGCAAAAAGGTGGATATGGCTTTAAAAGAATGGAAGCTGCAAGGGTTAAAGGGAAGTATCTTGAAACCCACATACTGATTGCAAATGTGCTGTAACAGCACCAGCTGGTGTTTGAAAACATCACATGATAAATCTGTAAATATATTCTAGAAAATATTTTGTACTGCATTCCGGAGTGAGGAGAAGTAGATATAAATCTCTTGGAAAAAAATGTACCACTGACATTTTTCCATAATAGATTTACCAGAAACGTAAAATTGCGCCGATCCACTGCCCATGTGATCATTCTGAAGCAGTAATGTAATGCACGACTCGTTATTCCGGTGATGAAAACCAGAGGAAACAAAGGACTCCTTCACAGGCAGGTGGTTAGCCAGCTTTTCTTAATGAAAAATGTGTCAGGTGCTGCATCTCCCAGGGTTCCTGGGTCGAACCGCTAGCCTCTCCCTTGCTGTAGTAGCGATGAGGAGAGTTGTATTGACTTCCGAGCAGATGGTTCCGCTGTGAATCGCGTGAATACTAAACTAATCGCGTTTATTGTCAAGCAAAGTTGAACATTCAAACTGAATTGTCAAACGACGTAGAAACTCTTTTCGTGTCCATCTAAAAGCTACTTCAATCTTTTGCATGTGCGCTTTCAGGCTGTGGACAGCCGTGCACATGGAATCTTTAGTTCATGCTACATTTGTCGGTGGAAAGAGACGGTCGTGGTTGGTGCATGCATACCGCAATGATATTCCACCAGACCAGGGGCTCGTTTCACAAAGTAGGATTACTTGCTGAGCCAGATAACTTTAGGGATTTAAGGTAGTGTAGGTTAAATGTAAGTGAACAAAGATAAAGCCCATTTAGCCCAGACTACCTTAAATCTGACAAGCTCTACAGCTACAGTAAGCAAGAAATCAAGCTTCGTGAAACAGACCCCAGGCAGGTGTATTTGCAGTAAACGCAAATATAAGCAGTGTAGTGAAACGGGTTAAACTATTTATGAACCGTTTTAAAGTTATTATGCTATGCTTGATTAGAATTAAGTTAATATACGGTCAGGTCAGGTTGGGGAGCATGCACTGGTACATACTGGACCATACCCTCACCCAAGCTGACGTGCAGTCCAGTCCCACCCTCCGGAAATGGCTATCTGCTACAGTCAGGTGTTACCTGGGTGTCCCCTTGGCCTAGTCCAGCCACTCAGGTCCTCAGCAATGAGGATCATGCCAGCCGAATCATCCTCAGGATATTGCGCCGCATGGCTATAGAGCTGTAAGTGACGCTCCATCACAATGAAGGTAGTGTGCCTCATTCGGGACTCCCTGAGCAGCCCTCATTCGACACAAAGTCAAAGCAGCGGTACCCAAGGATTCTCCGAAGAGAAACAGTACCGAATGAGTCGAGTCTTTGTCTCAGGTCACTGGATAGAGTCCCTGTCTCGCAGCCATACAGCAAAACAGGGAGCACCAGGACAAGATTTTGACCTTCATCCTCTTACAAAATCATTAGGAACACCACACACCCCTTTCCAGCAACCTCATAACCCCCCTGTTCATGTTCTCCCAATCAACCTACTGATTTCATAAGAAAAATCACCAGAGACATCAATGTCACTGCCAAGGTAAGTAAACCTCCTGACGTAGTCGACATTCTCTCTGCAGACAGACACACTCTTGATGGCTGTGCCCAAGAGGTCATTAAAAGCCTGGGTCTTGGTTTTTATTCAAGACACTTAAAAGCCCAGACACTCAGACATCTCACTCAGTCTCCCGAGAGCCCCGATCAGAGCCTTCGTTGACTCTGCGAATATTACAGTGTTGTCGGCAAGATCTGTGAATCATTCTTCAGCAACAGATGACCCAGAGTTGCTGGACCCCACAACCCTGCCCAGCACCCAGTTCATGCAAGCATGGAACAGGAATAAGAGTAGGAACAAGAGCATACTCCTGACGAAATCCATAATCAACTGAGTCCTGCGTCCACTTTGGACAGCACTCACAGTACCAATGTACATGCCAGCCATGATTGCAACTTTGGAGAAATCCCACAAAGGCTCAGGATGTCCCACAGTTGAAAGATTTATGAATATTGACAAAGGCTGCAAAGTACCTCTGCCGATATTTTTGTTTACCCCCAGCTGGTTCACCACCTGTGAAATTTCTGTGAGATTGGATGGTTCACAGCTAATCAGTGGATCAGCTTCAAGAACCATGGACCCAAAGATGTCCAACATCCTAGCTGAAGGACCAGTTTTAAACAGCTCCATTGCATCACCCTCTCTGACTGCAACTCTCTGAAGAACAGATTCAGATGTGAATAATGCTTCGATCCCTGTGTAAGCAGGAGGTGGGTTAGGGTTAGGTGGTGACTAGACCATAGATAGTGTCATTTGCTCACAGAAAAGCAATGGCTTCCTTATCTGCCCTCAGACCCCTCGCAGCCATCCCTCTCCTTTCCGAGTACAGACCAGAGTTGCCATCAAGCCATGCACTGTGACCCCTCTCGATAATTTCCAGGGTACCCTGCGAGATGAAACAGCCTTATGGTAATACCAGCAACTCCAACATAACCCTCAGCAACCTTCAGGGTCTTGTCAAAGAAGGTCTCCCACATCACATTAGAATTAGCAGTTGCACCCAAGTTTGCAAGTCCCTCACATAAACTGAATGCAGAGTCATTAGAAACAGCCTGATCTTGAAGTCTAGCCAGGTTCAGCCTCAATCTCCTAGTAGGTGGTAGCCTACTAGACCTAAGCTGAATAGTAGCAAGTCTGTGGTCAGAATTCACAAGCTGAACACTTCTGTAGACCCTGTAGTTCTGTGGGACCACGAGCATCTGCCCACCATCTCCTTCACCACACCAACGGTATTAGAGTACCAAGAGTACCAAGTCCAATGATGCAGCTCAGGCCAATGGAACCAGGATCCGGCGACCCGCAGCCCCTCAATTGTGCAAAGTTAAGGAACTTGGAGCCACTTTCACCATGGTCACCAGACCCCTGGGAACCAACACAATCCTAATAGCCAGCCCTGTGAGTGCCAGTGATCGCACTGAAGTCACCCATGACCAGAGGAGTGTCACTTCATGGGCACTCATCAACCACCAAGCAAAATTGCCAATAAAATGTCTCCCTCAATGAGACATCACTCACCGTAGTAGGAGCATATACTGAGACAACAGACGAGACACCCAAGGAGTGCCTTAGCCTGAGCCTAATATGCTCATTGAGAGGAGTGACATCGAACACCATCAGGAGAAGCTGATCCACCACAGCATGGCAGCACTCAGAGCCACCAGATTAATAATACGTGTACCTACCTAGAGAGATCTGGTCATTCCCTTGTCTGTGTACCTCGGAGAGTGCTGCCACTGAAGTTTACAAAGTCTCTGTGACAGCAGAGGAAGATCATCATGCAGGGAGAGACAAAACGTTCCACACACCTAGCTGGCTGGGCCACCTCAGTTTAGGACCCAAGTGCTGCCATCTGTGATGCTTCAGCGCCACACCAGTTCCAATCCCCAATGGGCTTGAACCCTTTGGCTCTCCAGCAGTTTCAACTCTTCTGTGGACGAGGCTCCCAAGGGCTTCCCCATTCTCTTCATCGTACATGCAGCCTTCCTGTGGGAGGCTGCAGCAGAGCTACTCCCGCGGAGAACAGAAAGGAGTCCAGTCTGCTTCACTGGAGCTGTGTGGAGTTTTTTACAGTGGCTGGAGTGCCAGTCCTGCCACCAAGCCCCATATTTTTTCCCAACAAGTTGGAGGACGGCTTGCAGGGCCAGATGCAGTTTAACGCCATACCCAGGACACTGCAGCATTTTCGAATCCCGAATCGTTACAACCAAATTAGCCGGGAATATGCCGGTATAGTGTTGCTTTTAAGAATGACATATTTTGGGTGATTCTCAATACCAAGAACCCTAATGACCGTATGTGTGGTCTTGCCAGCCAAGAACAAACTTGGGGCGCAATGAATCATGGGAATGGTGTCATTTGGTGAGGATGCAACTGATATAACCTTAATATTTAAGATTAATATTAATATTAATATTAATATTAATATTAATATAGACTCTATAACACATCATGATGTCATGAGTCACCCAGATACCTCTAAGGTCACCATTACTTACCACTTATAGAGGTATGGGCATGTGCATGTATATGTGTATGTATATGGTTCTGCATCTACAGTATACGTATATGTAGAGG
>JAODLC010000043.1:7467833-7487523 GCA_026781145.1 Hippopotamyrus pictus | reverse complement strand
TATGAATGCATTATAATGCATTATGAAGGTATCTATAATGCGTTACGCATACAGACTTTAAGTAAAGTGTTACCGATGTTTGAAATGAACTCTCCCTGTGCCACAACTAGTCAGTCAGTCTCAGGACGTTTTCAAATGCATTTTCTAAAATTGTGCAAAATCAAAACTTAAATGCTTGCTTGGACTTTGGATCACTGTTTATTTCTGAAATAAAGGAAGGAGATCAAACCTCACTGGCACTCAACAGAACCCAAAGATCACGGCTGCCAGTTTACTGTCACGATGCCTGAACAACTCATTCTCTAAATGAGAATTCTCCGTATGATCTCTGTATGTTAGATGCCACAGAAACATCACCACCTTTCAGCTCAAACAAATAAAATTAGCAATCCATCAGTAATCCATGCGATGTGTGAGTCTGGCTCCTGTCGATACAGTGGCACATCTACTATTTGTGGCGGTATAACAAGAATAACAATTTACTTTCTTATTTATTGTGTGGTGCAACAACAACTGTAGCTGTTAGCATGTTGCCTCGTTACATACAAGGTTGCATGAATATAGAGGAATTAAAAGCTGTATTTCTGAGCAGGATTTTAAACCCCATCATAAAAAATATAAAGGCAGTCAACACATTATCATTGTAATCCATGTCCTAAATCTTTAAGTCGAATTTCCAAGTAAGTAATAATAACACAGTGCATCATAATAATAATAATAATAATAATAATAATAATAATAATAATAATAATATACAGTAATAATCACTACATACTGTACTGTACTCTATTGTACCTTGAGCTGACGGACCACTGAAGTCACACATCACAAAGTATCGCATGTATTCTTTATTAGGAACCGCTGTATTTAGTCCAAATTTTTAATATAACAAACTATGGCAGTCTCTTTGTAAGTAGGAATTGTCCATAAGTTGGATGTTCTTAACCTCGGGACTGTCTATATTCCACTAGAAGGGTGAACTGTGGAGATATTGCATTCTTCGCTGTTGATGCCTGGCGCTGATCTCATAGCCCGCAGCGTCGCGCGAGAGACAGCAGCGTGACCTCTGACCCCAGTGCTCATCCCCTTCGCAGGAGGCAAGATCTAAACCGAGGCAGAGCGCCGCCTGGGGGCCTAAGAGCCTGCAGAAGGTCTAAGATTTCAAATTTCAGATAGATTACGACTTCTGCTACAAAAATTACATTAATGTGTTCTGAGCTCCTGAGCAGGATAACCTTGTAAAGATTTCTGAAGGCTCCGTCACCCTCTGCTTTGAGGGAAGCTGAAAGGTCACAGATTAGCGCGGCTGGGCGGTGACGTGTTTCAAAGCCCGCGGTGCTGTGACACTCTCAGCCTCACGGCACCATCTCTGACTGAATTTGAAACATACTGCAAAACTGACATATCATGCAAGTATTCATAGTATTGTTCCCCAGTATATGTGCACATCATTAATATACAGTAACCTTTATCTGGCCACAATAGTCCTCTCTGTCTGGTACTCAGATAGCCTCCTGAATCTCGCAAAGATGTGGTCGTGGTTGCGTCATGGAAACCCAGATAAAATGTTCTGCATTCCCTGGAAATTTCACCCCACCTTTGTCGGAGGCAATCACATCTGCGCTGGAGTTTCTTCTGGCAACAAATAGTAATGCACAAACGCATCCTGAAGTAGTAAACAAATTAAAAACCAAGTGCCACAAACTGGTAAGGACATATTTTTAGGCATCATTTGCATGCTCCTGTTTTTGTTTGTTACGCTCAGTGACAGGGCCACTCCTGCAGGGTACTGTAGGTACCACTTTTGAGACGAGCCACAGAGCGAAATATGGAAACACACCTCATGAGTTAGGAAATCCTGTGCAGTGGCTGGTTTAATTATTAACAGGACAGACTATAATATAAATATTCATTGGGTTCAGTGTTCTTTTCCAATCGCAGCACTATTGCCGTAATGTTAAGCGGCAGGAAATTGGCTTGTGCTTCTGTGTTTCTCTCAGACACAATCCCCATGATGCACAACACCTTGAAATTGAAATAAAATGGCAGGTAACAGAGCGGGTGTAGTAAGGCCACACGATGAACCAGACTGCCTACCAAACCCAAGGGGGGCTACCTATTCATGCAGCCACCGCCATCTGGGGGCCCGTGTGTGATGGGGGCCGGGGGGCCTGCTTGTTAGCTGCGGCACGATTGGCAGCCAGCCAGCCTCATGGCGAACAGGGGGGTGACTCGTCAGATGGTGGGCATCTTCCAGAGGTGCTGTTACAGGAACACCAAGCAAGAACTGCTTTGGGTCTTGCTTTGGATTTCGCTCTGGGGAGGGTGGGGGGGACACATGATGGCAGAACTCAGTGGGACTAACACTGGGACTCGCACTGGTTCTCACTGGTGGGCCAACTCAGGAACTGGCAGCTACATCACAGCCAGGAGATCCAGTAACTCGTACGACGTGGCTTTATGGAGTCTGCGTGCGGGGCTATTTACAATGCTCGGTAATGAACTCAGTTTTACGATAATGAAGCAGTGAGCGCAGAAGCATATTGGACATATTCAACTGACAGAGGCGAACGTTGTGATCTATCTGCAGTGACACGCTAAAAGCTAACTGAAAAACAGCGGTATGTAAAGGTCACAGGAAAAATAAGGCAGAGGAAATCGCCTAAGTGAAATATCTACCATTTGGATTATTTACTCCATGTTCGTTAACCGTGAGGCGTTTTATGTGCCAGCCATTTAATGTAAACAACACTGTTAGGAATGGGGACGTTGATTTCTGTAATATATGCGTCACTGTGTGCTCATGCAGGCATTTTAGCTGGAACAGAATCTCCTGCTTTGTCCCTAGTAATATTGACCATTTGTCAGTGATACATGCTGTTCTTGATGTCATGGAGCAGAACCACGTAAACTTTCGGTATTTGCCATTTTGGGCATTGGATATTTGAATTGTGTTCACAGTTGGAAGCTACTGCAAAACACTGGGTGGTTTTTCTTTATTTTTATCCATGATTGGAGGTTTTAAGTAGTATTCGTACAGCTCCTTCTCCCAGAACAATCTTGCACTTGTGCTCTAAGACTTGGCCCCTTGGTAGCTGTACGCTTGTAAGAATTATCTGTCTCACTCCTAAGTCGCTTTGGATAAGAGTGTCTGCCAAGCAAATAAATGCAGCTATAGATTCAGATTTGTATGTTCGTAAAAACTCCATTTTCTCACAAAAGGGGTCTGTGTGCTCTGAAGATACCAGTAAAGTTAAATAGCCATCATGTTAATGGGCTTGTAAAAGGAATAAAGCATGTGATAAATCATCTCGTGCATTAAATGCCCCAAAATTTTGCAAATGGTACAGAGAACCGTGTAATTCAGAAAAAATATGGAACGCCAGCCTGCAAGAGAACTGCAAGGACAGTGGCGGTACAGACATCCACAGCGGTTACATAAAAATGGAAATGTTGAAGCGGCCGGCAGAAAGTTATAGGGGCTTCTCCTCAGCTAGCCTGTAAATTAATAAGAAGAGGAAATGCAGAAGGACATTTGGCTTATATATGTGCCTTATATGTTTACACACAGTGTGATACACTCGCCTACATGTTGGAAATGATCAGGTCACCGCCAGCATATGATTAATCTTTCTTCAGCAGTCCTATAGCTCAGTCTGCACCTCCATATCTGTTATGGCCCCCCCCAGTGCTCTTTGATCTTAGGCATGGCGGGTAGTAAGTGATGGATTATTTTAATTATGATGGAGTAACTGGGGGAGCGATACCGTCAGACCAGCAGGGCTGTTAGGGGGAGAGCTCCCTGCGTGGTGTCCGTCGTACACTGTTCCATTTCTGCTGCCGTCCCAGAATGCTTTGCGTGCTCTAGATCTGATCTCATCCCAGGCCCGTGGCTTTGAGGGCGACAGCACTAAACTGTGGTTCAGCAGGCTAAGCTTCCATCCCAGTGAAATGTCTAATAACGGCAACTCCTAAGAAAATTCTGATCTAATATGCAGTTGTGCACGGTACACAAATTTATATCAATGTTTTCACAGATTGTTTCGATTTTTTGTAGTTAATGCGGTTCATTAATAACACATTTCTGGGTACTATAAGGCAGCCATTTACCGAATTGGTCTGTTGGGCTGCAGCTGATTATATTGCTTCACTGTAAGTAGTTAGATGTCACATGGACAGTGGGGCGGCATTCTCTATGGACTCATGCTTGGCTTCAATGCCCACCTAAGTTTACTTGTACCCAAAGTGACTTCCTACTGTTTTATTCCAAATGCGATTATGATGTCACCATCATCATGGTAACAGCATGACCAGAGAATGCCATGTGTAACTTGTGATTATACCCTGCAGGACCTTTCACATTCCTTGTGGCCCTTGGCTGTTAGACCCAGAGCTCTATATATGATCAAGCAACTTGCAAACATAATCAAAGAGCAGCTGATTGGGTAAACGCATGCCAGACGTATATGATTTGGAAATAGCTGGAGTCTGTTATTTATAAATAATGCAGAATAATGATAGACAGGGTTGACAGGAGGGGTCCTTTTGCACCAGAAACAGCCTGGCGGCCCCCCCTTGTTGTTTTATGGCTCTGCACCATGTCCCGAGTTACCTGTATGAAAAATGCAGCACTTGCTGTAAGATATTCCGAAGCGTACCATTGACTGGAAGGTCACAGGAAACGCTCGCCGGTGGCGGCCTGCTGGACTCCGGGTACAGATGCATTATGTATGGACACCGGAGGTGCCTCAAAATGCCAGGCGCTGCCAGAGCGTCCCGCAGCATTCATCCGCTAACCCCGGGATCTGCGGTCGCTGTCCATGCAGCGGGTCGCTTATTTTACATGGGGTCACAAATGAGTTTTGGTGGGAGCGGAGGCCGGCTTTGAAAAGCGTGAGCTTTCGCTTGAAAGGGGACTTTGTGCTGCTTAGGCGGCAGGACCGCAGAGCCTTCTGTGGCCATGCGGAGTCAGACCCCCCCTGCCCCGGTCTCGTTAAGGCATCGACCCTTCAGCATCGACAACGTCCTCCCTGCTACCTCGGCCTGAATTGTCCTCTGGTGTCCAGGTACTACTCCTCCATTCATACATATTACATAATAAACCTATGATCTGTAATTAATTTCACTTACCTTTCTAGACTAAATCCAGGGACGCAGTAGGGGCTTGGATGCTTCGGTGGATTCGGGGGCCCCAGTGATTTATAGGGGCCCCTGAATACATAAAATTATCTGCAAAATTGGGCGAGCGGGTCGGGCCAGGTAACATTTCATCAGAGGGCCAAGAACTTTTATCTTCAGCAATACCATGAGGAAAAGGTTCCGTATGCTTAAATATTTTCATTTATGAATCCTTTTATGAATTTAGCTTACAAATATCCTTTCCGGTTACTGGTTTCTTCATCGATAGATAAATTACACTCTAATTGTCCTTGCAGACTCTAAACCATTTTTGAAATCCCATATCTCTGTACTGAAATATAATTAATGTATGCTCAGGCTTATATTTCCTTCCTTTAATGTTCTCCTGGTCTGGAAAATGCTCTGTGCCAGACGCCTTGGGTATGTCTGTTGTTGACTTAGCAGTAAGCTTATCAGGGGGGGACACAGAGTAGGGTCTGATATCAGAGGACACTCTGAATTGCCGAATGGAAGGCAAGCCTCTCCCACATGTCCCCTGGTGCTGCTTAGAGGTGCTGAACACGCTGTAACATGTCCGTGACACGTGTCCCTGTCTGTCTGCAAGCGGCTGGTCGCTCCTTGGCAGCATATCAGGCTTTGCCATGCTTTGTGAATAGGGATCTTTTTGTGTGTGTGTGTGTGTGTGTTTTTTTTTCCTAAAATGCACTCATTGGTAAGGTCATCTCTGTCTGTAGGGGGACCACGGCAAACCTCGGTGCAGGACTGCCACCTAGTGGCCCAGCAACTCAGCAGTCATGAGGAGGGAGGGGGATGGGTGCGGCCGCAGTTTGCCTCATTTTTTTAAAGGAGAGCAGTTCCTCCGACATCCTCTGCCGAGTTGATCTGTATGCACTTGGTCTCCTCACCCAGCAGAGGGCGGTGTTGTACATACATGCCACTTTACCTATTTAGCAGTGCGCCGCCCTAGTGCTTAAGAAGATAAATTCTTTTTAAACGCCCATTTGCACTCCAGCTGGCTGGTAATTTGCCTGTGGTATTTATCCACTCTGTGGTTAACACTGAAGAGAGATTGCCAACCAGAAAGCAAGCAGCAACTAATATAATAGAACTCAATTTGAATCCCTCAAAGAAAGTTTAATGGAGATGCCATATGTCAGAATTATCTTTCTTAATGGACCCATTGACATCCGATAGGACCAATTTTTCCAGACGGGAACACCTCCGGCAACGCGGACAAACCTTCCACACCGGAAGAGCCGATTCTCCACGCTGAAGGGAAAGTAAATCAATTTTAGCCTGAGCAAGCTGGCTGCTAATCCATTTTCAAAGTCTTTGTTGGGCTCCGTATATTTACTGCTCCTGACAGGTTGAGAAAGGGCTTACATGGAGGACAGGAATGCTGAATCGACAGCGAGGCTCCCCGCCACAGAGCATCACTCACCCTTATGCTCAGGGCTTCCGTTCCATCAGCAGCGGCCGTTTGTATGTATTTCCATTGATTTATATTCCATTCTGTTTATCCATTTGAGGGTCGTGGATGCCAGCATGGCCCCGCACTTTATTGCGTCAGAATGCTGCTCAAGGACACGATATCAGGGCCCCTCCCACAAACCGGGTCACACCCCTGCCACCTTAACTGCAGTCCTACCTGATGGACCGACAACAACAGCACACTGAACCAAAAAGCCAGCAGAACGTCAGCTTCTACAACTCAAAGCCAATGATTAAATTAAATATTATGCTTTTATTAAATTAGTCCAGCGATTATGGTGCTATGCAGCCTGAAATCCCCTACCTAAAAATACTCATTCTGTACAAAAAAAGACACTTTTATTGACTAAGAAGGTAAAATAAAATGTCACACATGTGTGTATTTGAACATGGCATTATTGACATTATGACCCACTCAACCACACCCATTCAGGGTCCCAGATGTTTAGGAAAGATATATTAACATATTTGATTAATTTGATAATGATTACACTTTGTTGATCCCCATGGGGAAATCCCCTTGTCACCTACCCCATCTTGCTCTTTGTAAGTGAGCGCAAGCTTGGCAGCAAAGGGTAGCCACCAAGGGAGACAGGAATGAAAGGCCTCGCTCAAGCAGCCACAGACATGCTGAGGAGGGACTCAAACCAGCAACCTTCCAATCACAGGCACAGAGACCATACCACTCCCATGCTTTTGGCCTAAGTGACTTCAGTAGTAGGAAGACACTGAGATGACATTAACTTTGGCATTTAAACATGATTTTTCAACAGTATAGTACATTACAAAAATGTTTAGATCCTTAAATATATAGATACCATTTCCACTTATTTTCTGTTTTAAAGCTTTATTTAAATACTTTAAATTAGAAAGTAATATTAATAAAAACTATAAAAAATAAATGCTTACAATTAAGAAAACCATGTTGATTTACACAGGTGACACTTGGCCCACACCAGACCTCTCCCTCGGAATCACAGAGGTGGCTGTCACTTTTCCTGAATGTTTAGCTATTTGTCCCATATTCTGATACACATTTCACTTCCACATATTTAGCCAGATTTCATCATGGGGGGGATCACCGGACATCCATGAGCAGAGCCTGAAGATGACACCTCCAGACGAGGTTGTGTGAATCTCGAAAACTACCAGTATGTTTCAGTTTTTGATTTTCTTCTCTTTTTATTTCCAGTAAAAAAATATGTAATTTTCGATTTTAAAAAGAGAAATGTGTACAAGAAGTATTTGTGATCCTGAAAAAAACCTTTTAAATGGATTTAATGCTTTTATAAGGCAGTATATATATTTTATATATTTTCTTGTGTCAAATTAGTATATATTTAACAATACCTATTTCAAGCTTCATCGAGGCATGAAAATTAATTTGTCAGTAATTGTATGTGTATATGTGTATGTGTGCCTTGCGATGGGTTGGTGTCCCGTCCTGAGTTGCTTCCTGATTTGTGCTTGTAGGCTCCAGACCCCCTGTGACCCTAAATTTGCAGAACCAGTCAAAAGTTTGAACATGCTAAGCAGCCTACAAAGGAGAGTGATAGGTGTCACATCGCATCACATGACCTGACTGCTGACCTAAACATAGTAGAAATAATTTTGGAGGAGTTTGACCAAGAGTGAAGGAAAAGCAGCCAATGAGAGCGCAGCATATGTTTGACCTCCTTCAGTATGGCTGGAAAAGCATCTCAGGAGGTCACCTCATGAAGCTGGCTTAAAGACAATAGGGTCAGCCAGTCCCTGGAGCAAATGGGGTTAAGGGCCTTGCTCCGGAGCCCAATGGTGGGACCACTTTGCTGACCCAGGAATTTGATCCAGCAACCCACAGAGCTCTCCCCCCAACTAATTGTTTTTTTTTTTTACTTTTTTGGTCAGTGCATAATTCCATAAATGTCGTTTAATAGTGTTTGTGTCTGCATAATTATTCTAAAATGAAGAGTACAAAAAACCCTTTCTTCGGTTAGATTTGTCCCACCTTTTGATGTCTATATTTATTTATTTATGTAAAAATGTCAAATCCATTTTTGATGCTTGATATGTCTGCTAAATATGTGTGGCTCTGGGATAGGGATTTGTGCCTTTGGTCTGAATGTTGCTAGTTCAAGAGTGATTTCACCATTGGGCCCTCGAACAAGGACCTTAATCCCCAATGGCCCTGCATTCTTAGTTGCTGCTTTGGATAAAAGCTTATGCCAAAATAATAAATGTAAATAGCTGTGTAACTTACCAGCTGTACAATAGCAATAATGAACTGTAGGGGGCAGTATTGTTTATTGTTTAAATATCATGCTTCCCATCAGAAAATATTTAGTGTTTCATATGTAACCATTTACATTTACACATAACAAAGATTTACATGTCATTGTATTTTTTCTTGTCTATCATTAAATTATTTGTATATTGTTATGATTTAACATGCAAACAATGTGTTCTGGGGTATAGGAGGCCTAAACCATAAAGTGCATTGAATGCCATCCTGGTCCATATAACCTGAGAAGAGGTAAACCTTGCCAATTCTCACTATCCATCACTGGCTCAATAACTATACTGATCATTCATCAGCAGCATGCAAGGACAGTAAACTACACCATAATCTGTACCTTCCTCCTAAAAAGCCTTCGAAGTGCCTCTCTGGTTCTGAAAGCTATGCAGCATTTTCACCTGAGGGGTTATTTACATGCCAACAATTGATATGAAGATGCAAATTCAGCCAAATTATTTTTCGTATTTGTCGAAACATCAGTCAGAGGTACGAACAAGCAGAGTTGGTGAACCACAACCCATAATGCATTATATTTATTTAGCAGATGCTTTGTCCAAAGGGACGTACAAGTGAGGATCGGAGAGGAGGGTTAAACAGTGTCCCTGGGGCTACTGGGGTCAAGGGCTCAGTGGTAACATCACTCTATCTGCCTGCCACATCACCGACACAGGGTCACACATCACCACAATACAAAAAAAAACAACAAATGGTTAACATTACATAGGCTGTGTGCATTGAATGTTCCCTTATTGTGACAGAATCTCTCTTTAGACACAGTAAAAACATTTGATAGGGTTGAGTGGAAATATTCATTCCTTACCCTCCAATTTTTAGGGTGCGCTTAAGTATTCATGGGAGTCATTGACTCTGTAACAACCCTAATGTGGCTGTGGTCACAAATTGCTCATATCCACTTAATTTATTCTCCAGAGAAAGACAGAGATGTCCATTACCTCACCTCCTGCTTTTGGACACACTAATTTCCCACAGAGACCAGAGTGGCCTAGTCACACTATGTTTTATGAAGATGACATACTTTTATCTACTTCTGACTCAAAGTGAGACCTATCCCTTCCGACGATGACTGAAATTTGGAGTCTACATTCTGATTCATTCCCAGCTAACACAAAGTCTCAGTCATAGCCACTGAGACTGCTGCATTCAATGGGAAAATTATGCAGGAAACTCAATTATGTTGCCTTTTGAGAATGAATGACATGCAAGTGTCTTCTCCCGGCCCAAAAGTAATTATCATGTGACAGTGAATTGCCCCGACTGGTGACTCTGCTGGGGTGTGAGCCACACATGACCAGGACTGCATCATGACCCTGTGAGGCCCCTGGGTACCTGCCTTTCGGAGTCCCCCCCGTCATGGGAGGGCACATACAGGTAAAGTGCATATACCACACAAAGAGTCTGGATTCTGATTAACTACCAAAGCCGTATGTCTTAACTAGCTTGCTGTGCTGTGAATTGTCAACTAACTACCTTTATCTGAAAGGGGCAATTTTACTAAAGTTGTGTTTTGGATTAGCAATGGAACAGCTGCAATGCTGAATCTTTTGATCAGCACTAATAGCTGTCTATCTAGGATGACGACCACATCCACAAAACCAGCTAGTTTGCTAACAGTACATCAAAATATATGCTAAAATACTGTAACTTTTAATTAATAAACGGTGTGTGAAGAAGAGTCTACTGTTAAATTTCAACGCTACAAAGTTACATTAAAACATAGGGGTTTAAATCACCACTAGTTGCATTTTTTATTAGCTTCCTCTGTTTTGATTTCTTAGGTCTTGAACTAACTCACATTATGGGACAAGTTACTGTAGCTAGCTAGCACTATTAGCCTATGTCTAAGTGACAGAAGGATGTCATTTTTCCAAAAATTAATGTCTTTATCAAGTCATTGATGTAGCACATCTAAAAACTGATCAAAGTGCTGTACATTTCTGACATCAAAAACATGTCAAATAGAAAAAGAAACATAACATGTCACCACAAAGCAAACAAATCTGACACAGAAATGGAGCACTAAAAATACATATAAAAAATAAATACAAATAATTACTGATTCTGATTGGCCACAGAGGTTTCACACCTGGCTCACAGGTAAAGGAAGGCTGGAAAATCAGCCGGACTCAGGCCTTGAGGACCGTGATTTGAATAGCCCTGGTATAAGGAAGCCGACCTAATAGACAGAGTAAGACTGCTCCAAAGTTTGGGCCCAATTCACCTTCGTTTTCAAATGTGATTCATCGGCTGACCTCAAAGATCTAGTTGGAGAATAAGGGACTAACAGGTCAGACAGGAAAGCGGGGGCCTGGTCATTTGAAGCTTTGAAAACAAAATCTTGAAATTAATCCTGTAACTAACAGGAACTCAACGATTCTGATTTGGTAGTGTCTCTACTTCTTTGTTAGACTGTCATACGGCATCAGGTGTAGGGGACCTGAAATGATGAAATGCTGCATGGTAATTGTTCGGCAGGGATCCACTGTATCTGGAACAATTTTTACTGCAGTTCGGGTGAATTATACCTCCTCCTGTGAAACAATGTAAATTCACGTCACACACAGGGTGTTGCAGTGCAGAGATAAACTCGAGCACCTCGGAATACTGATTTCAGAGCCTGAATGCATAATGTTCTATATGTGAGAGATGCAAGTACTGCTAGGTATTAGCTATATTTATACTTTTTACACACACACACACACACACACAGTACAGTGTCATGTTGGTTTAAAACAATAATATTATTATAAGTGTCAGCTTAGCCATTTCCAAACATCTCCTAAAATTGCCCCTGGATTTGTAGCAACCATCCAATACTCCAATGTATTTTTGGTCACCTTGCTTAGCTACTCAGTACCTCATTGGGTTATAAACTAATCGAGTTAATTAATTATTTAAGCTGGTGGTGTTTATGTAGCTGTCTATCAAGATATCATTAACTTCAGAACATGGAAGAAATTCATTATTTTTTATTATGTTACTCTTAAGTTGCATAGGTTCATTGTTAATGTGTTTTTATGCACACATATACACTTACTACTCAGATAAATAGTCTTAAACATTTTGTTTGACTGCCTAAGACTTTGGGAGAGTATTATATATACAGCATAGGCAGTTAAAATGGCCTGATTCTTCCCAAGCTTGGTGAATGCTACTCTGCTTGGAAAAGTCTCTTATGGCACAAATCAGAACAAATTTCCTAAGAACTTCAGTAACCAAACTGTGAGGCTTAAACATTCTGTTGCTCCTCACTAAAGGTCTGCAGTTGAAAGGTTGGACTTTGTATGGTGTAAGGCTAAAGGAGCAGGGTCTTGGGAAAGTTTGACTTATTCAGGGAGGGGAATGTGTTGCTTTGTCACACACAGCATGTATTTGTTATAACAGTATGCCAGTAGTATATTGCAGCAAACTTTGTAGCCTCCTTTAACACAAAATAGGCTTTGCATCTTGATACTGACCCCACTACCCCAAATAAAATTACCACCTGTGACAACCCCACTGGTGGGAATGAAATCTAGTGCTGCAGGATTCCGTCTGTGACCCACATTACAGCAGTCATGACAGGCATCGTCCAGGAGAGGGCAGAACATCAGTCCTGTTTACTTTGCCGTGGGGACTTGGTCTGTTGGCCATGTTGTGTTGCTCCCATTAGCAGTGGAAACTTGGACTTGAGTCTTGCCATGGACTCCCCCTGCTGAATTAGCTCTAATATTAAAAGATGGATGTATAACAATAATCATAACAACCTCAAAACATAAAATGACATGCCACAAAATAAAATTCAGTGCATGTATTTTCTGTAACTGCTTATCCTATTCAGAATGGCTGGGGGTCTGGGTCTATAGGTAAACTTACACTTACAGGCAATTTGGTGTTTGGATTATGAAGGAAGCACCATGCTGAAGCATGGAGCCACGCCAGAGACCAAGGCAACAGTGCTAACCACTGCAGTACCGTGTCTCCCCCACAAGTTAACTGTTTCTTATATTTTTAAATGAAGCTTCAATACTTCTTCTATAATAGTGCCACAAGATGATACCAATGTATTGACAAATCGCACGTATGTTTTATTTAGATTATATCTTGGGTTTTTTTCTGGGGACTAAGAAAGCAAGTACACGTACTGCTGATCTTTCGGTCATCCCGTCCGATCCATCAGCCCAGCACCTAATTCAATAAAAGGCAGCGTTGCCAGTAACGCTCCTTGGCCAAAGAGGGGCGCTCCTGGTGATATTTTATTTCCCCCCCCCCAGAATAGCAAACTGGCCGATTCCTTCCAAGCCGTTTCCAGCTCGTAAACTCGCACAAATGGCGTCTCTCCGTTCGCACAGCTGATCTGACTTACATACATATATAGACACTGCGCAGGGCTTTTTCAGCGCAGCATTTGCTATTGCATGAAATGTAACGTGTGGTAATATAACTGCAATGCCTGCGTAGCGTTAAAAAGGGACTGCGCCCAGTTGCTAGAAGAGACCCCGGGGTCTATTGTTATTTCCCGCAGAAGATCGCCTTCAAAGCCGCATGCAAAGGTAAAGTTACATACAATGTCGATCGCTGATTCTTTCATTTCTTTTTTTCGCCCTCGAACACAATCTGCAATATATTCGCTACTGGGTGTCCTGATTGATCTAAATCTCTGTGTGGATTTATGATTTAGTTTTGGCAGGAAAAAGCGATAAAAATAGCCCGTATTTCCCCAGTGTTTAGTGTAATTTAGGACTGTTCGTCTGCAACTGCAGCGACCGCTGATCCAGTTTACGCAGTATTATGAGTCCGAGGTGAGCCTCAGGTACCCCGCTCCCAATTTCAGGGGGCGACGGGGGCTGTAGAAAAATAGTTTTATTTAGCTAAAGTAGGGTTTCGTAAGACCAGTATGAACAGCACCGTATTCCGCGCTTAGTAACATCTTCCAGCTATTAAGGATATGCAGTTGATTGGTTGTCGTTATTATTAGAATGTTAGCTTAATTTCTTTATTTAAAAAAAAAAAAAAAAAAAAAACACTGCTCAGTATTACTGGTTTAGCATCACTTAAAATGAGTTTCTCACGATTGTGAATTTAGTAGTACTTAAGTATCCGATAATTTTCTGTATGTTGCTTTAATTTGTTTGTTTTAACGGCCTGAACTTTGTATCTATTTTATTTACTTGTTTATCCGCTAGTTATTTGTTTCTAGGTCGTCGCAGACTTTAATTGTAAGAATGCTATCAAGATGAAATCAGACTTGCTAATGGAAAGGATTTGGACAGTGCATTTGTGTACTGAATACGATCGTAACCGCATTGATATTGATGACACGGCCCAGCTGTTAAGAGTGACTGGAGATGATTTTGTGTCGCGGCAAATCAAATAATGTGCCAAGTTAAAAGCTGTTGTATAACCTGCATGGATGGAGCGATATGTAGTATTATTATTATTATTATTATTATTATTATTATTATTATTATTATAAGCGAGTTAAAATAGTAGGAATTTGGGACTGATGCCCCCTAACCATAACCTTTTACACAATAAGTAGAATGTTAACCTGAATGGAGGGAACAGAGTGTGAAGTTATGCCTATTAAACTAAAATTCTAAGGTAATTCATTTTGGTTTGCTAAGCTTAGTCTCTCCATTGCAGTAAAATATTAATAAGCAACTTTAAAATGTCAGTCGATCCTTTTCTGTAAATTATATTATTGAGTTTTGACAAGCATGGGTTTTCTTAGTTTCTTTTGCCTTTCGTTGGTATTAATTGATATTCAGGTCTTATCTAGAGTATCTTAATAGATGACAGTAGTGGGTACAGTGCAAAGGCATATTGGATTATATGGGCAAAGCATATTTTTCACATTCATTTTTTAAACCAAATTTGCCTGGGCCTTATTAGAACCACCTGTTGAACAACAGAGATTGGGGAGTCTCGTGGTCATGTGATTCTTAGTACACTACTGATTGGTGAATGGGCTTTGGGGGCGGGTTTTTGTAATGTCCATCAGTGTTCCATACCGTTTAGGTCTGTCCAGTGCAGGGAAGACCTGGGAAATGAGGCAGGGGAATACCCTGGAGGGGATGGGAGTCCGTCGCAGGGCACACGCTCGCACAGACGCGCAAACACCACGGTCTATTTCACCTAACCGGTAGGACATACAGACTCGACAGCCCCAGAGCTGGGAGTGGGATTCAGGTATAGCAGTGGAGGTGTAAAGCTACAGTTCTGCCTGAGTTATAACGCATATAATGCATATAACATATGTAACGCATGCAACATACATGCACGTAATGTGTACAGCTGTGGTTTTGTGTGCACTGGGGAATCATGTGTAACTCTGTTTACAGAGTATGTTGCAAGAAAAAATTTAGATGATCGAGCTTCCTAGAGTTTTTTAATGTCTAGGGAATACAGTTCTGCTTTGCATTTTTATTTTGGCTTTAACTAGTTGTGGTTGCAGGAAATCTGACGGACTGCTGTGCACAGCACAGGGGCTCCCTAAAAATACCACTACTGCCTGGGTATTTTGTTTTGCCTGTCTCCGATAACGGCTTCATTTTAGCTGTAACAGTTTGGTCCTCCATTCATTAATTGCTCACCTTTAGTGGAGTTGTGGTGCGATTGAGCCTTTCCCATCATGCCCTGGGGCACAAACTGGGTTATACATTTAACAGGGAGCCTGTCACGGGACACGTACCCACACACATATATAGACACAAGCTAAATGCATTTTAGCACAGAAGCTCTACAGTTACAGAGGTGGGGCCTGATTCACACCTGCAGGGCTTGAGGTGTGAGCCAGCCTCGGTGGAGCGCCGCTGTCTGGCACGTCACCGCCGATGGAATGGCACGGGTGCACTTGCATATTTCTAAACGGGTAGAAGTTCCTGCCTTATCACCCTGTGATATGTTTTAGTGCTTCTGTTCTCTCTGAAGATGAAGCTCAACTTTATTTTTGAATGTTATATGACTTTCTTTAGTATGCATTGTCTTTATCGTCTTGTGTTTGTGTCAGTGGTTTTTAGCATTTTGATGAGTGTATGAATTTTTTTTTTGGTTTGTTCTTGTTTCCTTTCACTTGAATCCACTCCGTATTGTCCTGTGAAATGAAATCGCAGGTGCTTTTCTCTGTGCCCTATCCTCTCTAAACGTACCCCATCTAAAACGGTAGCTATTAGCCGGCCTGCTTTAGGCCACCTCACACACAGGGAGTGCCAACGGTGTCACCATCCAGAATCAAGGACGGATGTCTTTCTCCTTGTTCATTATAGCTTTCATTATTTATTGACTTCAAAGATCAAACGCTTTCTCAAATTTAAGGATCCAAATTTGTGCTTGTGGGAGTTTTACTTACACAAAATGTCTCTGCCTCATCCTTCATCATATCACCCCTCTCCCCCACATAACTCCCTCACCCCATCCTGCGGTGTCACATGACTTATAATGTTTATCTTTTGATTCAGTGCCTCTGGTCTAAAAATAACTATTGTATCACCTCCAACAGCATGTCATCCTCTGCTATGAGAGCCTACCTACATGGCTGAACCTGGTAGATATTCTGATAAAGAGAGCGGGTCCAAGTGGGTTTGCCGTCATTGCCACTGCTGCTTTTTGGCCCGCTCTTATCCCGCTGTTCGCCTTTGCGCTACTTCTGTCCTCGGAATAGCTTTCCTGATTTGTCCATATTATTTGTACCACGGTATCTCAGGGTATGTCCTGGGTTCCAGCTGCTGAGATATGAAACTGTCAGTCTGAATTTTTTTCTGTTTGTGTTGTTTGTGTTCTTTTCTTTTTTGTAGGATCTCTTTTTAACAGGAATGTTGGTGTCGCACCCCTTCTGAGTCTATGAAAGCCTTTCTGCTAGTACTGATTGCTTTATTTGAATACACAGAATTCCCGGGGGCAGCCTGGCTTGTGAAAGGGAATGCTTTTTGGCAGAGGGGGAACAAAAATGTTAATGGTTGAAAGGGTTATAATGAATTAAAATGACTCCAATCTGAACCACTCTTACGGTCTTTGGAGCGTTTGGAAGCTGTTGGAGGATAATAATTTAAAAGGAATTGATACAAAGTTCCATCATTCTATTCTTTAATAGAATAGCAGTATTTAATTTATCCCTGTGGGGAAATTGGGTACTTTTTGCATGTTCCTTCTTGCTTTCCATGTTACACCTGCATATTATATAGGTGATTTAGGGCCCAGGGTCAGTGGGGATTAGAGAGCAGTTGGGCATTAGGGCTTTGTTCAAGGCCCCAACAGTGATGTCTGGCTGCTATAGTATTCGAACCCACAACTCACATGGGCACAGAGCTATAAACCTCCAAATTACACGCCACCTGAAGACGTTTAAGATTTTTAATCATCATAGATCCTTTGTCTTAAAACTGTCGTGCCAGCTGTTAGTGTTGGTGACCACAGCTTTGGCTTCTCGGTTGCACCCTGGTTCTTGGAGCAACGTGTGCCAGCGTTGAACTGTCGTGGCCATGTCTGACCATGATCACTATAAACGATTTACACTGTGTGTGTGTGTGTGTGTGTGTGTGTGTGTGTGTGTGTGTGTGTGTGTGTGTGTGTGTGTGTAATTTCAGCACATGACAAAGAATACATGCAGTTACAACGAGGGATGCACTGATACCATTTTTTGATTATGATTAACGATGCTCACTTTACTTCAAAAGGGAGTGGGGTAATGGCATCAGATCAACTGGGCCAAGAGCCTCAGAACGCTGAACAGTGACAGCAGGGCTTTCAAAGATGGGATGGTTCACAGACTAACCACTTCATTAAGTTTGTCGCGCCATGTTCTGTTTTGCTGGTCCCTTGACTCCCCCCCCATCTATCAGAGGTTTTTCTGGTTGCCTGGTATCTCAGTCATCAGCAGGGAGTGTCCTGTAAGTACATCAGTGCACAGGAAGCCAAGCCTCTTCCTTCAGTGGCCTGCTTCCTCTCACTGGTTTCGTTGCTTTGGGATCCAGGTACTTTTTCTTCATGGTCAGAAGGTGACAGGGGCAGATGGAACGAGCTGGGCGAGTGCCGAGGTCGCTGCTGATTTATCTCTGAAGGCTTTTTACGAGGCTCAGTGCTGGGTGTGTGCAGATCATCTGGAGTGAACCTGCCTTGAGGTTCTCCCATGAGGGTCCCTATCTGTCACAAAATGGGCGCGATAAACAAGATCAAAGCAGATCTAACAAACAGTCATGATAACCCCAGACGAAGTGCCTTTATCATCTAGGAACTATTGTTGTAATGAGGGTGTGGATCCAATACCGTGCTCACGTTCTCGTACTCATCGTCATGGCAATGTGCCGATGCATCTGTAACTGATACCGCGTAACCACGTATCAGCAGTGCAAAATAAATGGGACAGAATGTCTACGGTGTGGAAACACTTCAAAGTTAGCAACAAAAGCAAAGCATAGTGGACTGCAGACTGCTCTACTAAACTATGTAGAGGAGGTATGAAATTGGGTTCATACAACACTACTTTGGTTCGTTTTTTTCCCAGGCTTTCACATTTCTTTTCCAGCAAAAAAATTAGGTGCCTTGCTTGGTTTCAGCTAACAATTATTCATTCTAAGAACGTGTACTGAACTTATGGAAATGTTCAAAGTGTCCAGGTTTCCCAATATTCCCAGAACATTATCCCACTACTACCGCGACTACTACTATTAAGACTAATAATTTAAAAACAAATGAAGGACAGGACAGCAGGTAACACCGTCAATTTACACCTCAAAGGTTATGGGTTCGAGGCTGGATGGTGTGCTTGCAGCATATCTGAAAAAAATGGTATCCGTGCATCTTTATTTGTAGCTGCATGTTTTCTTTGTGATGTGCAGAAATTATGCACACAGTGGAAACCATTTATAGTGATCATGGTTATAGTGATCAATCGCTTATATGGATCAAAACGCTTGGGACAGAATCATTCCTGTACAAATACTGTTTGAAGAATTCATTTATATTATTCAGGTTGTCCGTTTAGTGTCCATTTTGGGGTTTTATACATCACAACATATGGGATTTATTTTAATCGACTTATTTTCCCTTGTGGTAACCGATCCGCTTCGGGCTAGCTACCTGAAGCTAATGCTAAATCCACAGAAAACATGAAGGAAAAAGAAAATAATTTTCTCTTAATCAAAAATATAGACTCACAAAAGTTTATGATTAACTGTCAAAAAATGAGACATCAGAACGCAGCAAAGAAACCTGCATATATTTACTGTATTGTAGCATATTTGAGTTGTACAGTTCAGTGATTTATTATGTACAGTACTGTGTTTAATTTGTATAGTACTGTAATCTGAAGCATTTTGAACAGCTGTACTGTATTTTGACAGAGTCCGTAAAATTCAGGAAATACACTGTCCATTCTATTACCTTATATTCATGTAATAAATATACAAATGTCAATTAGATGGAGATCTGCACGAGAGCAGTAGAAAGAAACAATTGCTTACAATGATCATCCGCTTATAATGATTAATTTCTCCCAGACAGCTGTGATATAAGTGGTTTTCACTGTATATTGTTTTTCTCTTCCCTCAGCCATTGTGTTTTCCCATTAGTTTATCTTACAGTTTAACCCAGATTCTTAATTCCATCCATCCATCCATCCATCCATCTACTTCCGCTTATCCGAGGTCAGGTCACGGGGGCAGCCGTCTCAGCAGGGAAACCCAGACTTTCCTCTCCCCAGCCACTTCCTCCAGCTCCTCTGGGGGAATCCCGAGGCATTCCCAGGCCAGCCGAGAGACATAGTCCCTCCAGCCTGTCCTGGGTCTTCCC
>JAODLC010000043.1:7423909-7457871 GCA_026781145.1 Hippopotamyrus pictus | reverse complement strand
TGATGGATACTTCACTATCCCACAAGGCCACTCCAGTGTAACTGATGGATACTTCACTATCCCACAAGGCCACTCCAGTGTAACTGATGGATACTTCACTATCCCACAAGGCCACTCCATTGGTTATACATTTTGAAATTCAGCAGAATGTAGTACCTCATCCAGGTACCATTCGCCTACTGTCACTTTCATACTGAGGACTGGGACATACTGCTCACTGTACATACATTTCCCCTACTACATAGCAAACAAGTATGCAATTTCGGATGCACCCTTTGTATCTTGTCGACACTGATAAATCTGTTTAAAACATTAAACTGTTCTTTGATGACTGTGTAAGGAAGTTTTTATTTGTGGTGCTAAGGGTTTCTCATTACGTTGTTTCAGGTTCATTTTATGAAGACGTTTCTGAGGAAATGTTTTACGCTCCCGAAGTAATGGGTTTTTGGAGATTCATTTTGTTGCTCTCCAGTAAGAAATGTGTATCTCTGCAGGGCAGCGTGGTAGATTCCAAAGATTGGTTGTCTTTACTAAAGCACACTCAGGGTACTTCACCCTGTACACTGAGATGGCATCATGAATTGAACAGGATAAGTAGACGGATGAATGGAGCGTGTTGTTACTTTAAAAATACCCTCTCCTTTGCCTCAAACTCCCCTTCTACCACTAGATGGTGCTCCGTCAGGGGAAGTCCCCTTTTCCCTCCAAATTTCACACACCGTAGTAAATCGTTGTGAGAGAAACCATGGTTACTATTGTGGTTCTATTGACCCCCTACTCTACTGCGGGACCTTGTAAAGAAGCTTTGTTTTCATTTCTAATGTCCCAGTGTGCAGTAATAACAGTTCTCAATTACTACAGCACCAGTGTCACTTGTGCTGCTGCAGCTACATTTAAATAAATTGAATGTTTTATTCATAACATACCTATCCCCCCCCCCCCCACCCCACACACACGCACACACCTAACTCGTGTTACGCTGCATTTTGAAGCCAAAGCAGCTTGGTGATTACTGTAAAACCTGAATAATCTGGTATTTAACAAGCAGTCATCTTCAACTCTGGCATTAAAGATGCCCTGTGTGTCTGTTGTAAAAGTTTAGAGAAGCTCATACTCTCCCCTTCCCCTCATTTCTGTAAAATGTTGTAATCAATCTGTTGGCTGTGGCCTCATTGGCCACCACATTTAGTGTATCCACCAATCACAGTCCCCCACCATCTCGGCTGAGTTTGCCATGCTTGACTGTAAAGTGTCGAATGACTCGCTGCCTTGCTCGTGTATTTCCTGACTCATTGAATCGTCACGCCCTTCCAGGGTTGGGGGCTGAAATGTCTTCCCTGCCCCATGTCACCCACCCGCACCTCCTCTTAAGTGAATTGGCATCTCTAATTTGCCCATAACTATATCTGTGTGTGGGCCCTGTGATGGACTGGCGTCCCTGTGTGTACCTCAGCCTTGCACTCTGTGCTGCCTCCTCTGACCCCGACCAGGATAAGCGGGTGGAAGATTAATAGTAGCGTGGGTGGTTTTTTAATAATATCAGATGGAGTGGAATCTTATGACAAATAGTATGTGGAAATATTCAAGGCAGATTTTTGAGACTGAACGTAATGATACGTCACCTTCTCACTCAGGGGTTAAGCTGCTGTAATTGCTATAAAAGCCAGCACTGCTTGCCCCTCCCCCAATCTTTTCCCTGTGAGAAGTAAACCTTCATAAAGGGTTCCATCCTTTTGCAGTGAATCACAGCTTCCCTGGCAGTTACTCCTGAGCTGTGGAGATTTATCAGATCGAAGGTGCCACCTTCAAGTCCTTCCTTCATAGCTGCCCGCTCATTTGCCCTTCGCTTAGTGACACCGGTACGGCCGGAGAAGACTAAGGAGCGTCCGGCCGGCTACCTTGCGACCGCATTTCATCAGTTATGTGAAGATGAAATGTGTTTCTGGGTGTCTCCTTGTCCTGGGAGCAGTAAAACACGTCCTTGAGTCGGGCGCTGCTCGGAATACTCGCTCCGTTAATGAGCGACGTGGCTTCGGCAGACCTGTGCCTGACGTGAACGGTCTTCCAGGACCCGACGCCGCCCAGCGCCATGACCCCCGCCAGGTACCGGCCCAACTGGGAGCTGTCCCTGGACCCGCTGGTGACCTGCAAGCTGTGCCTTGGAGAGTTTCCCATGGAGCAGATGACCTCCATCAGCCAGTGCCAGTGTGTGTTCTGCACCCCGGTGAGTGGTCCTGCGGTAATGGGTCACCCAGCAAGAGCATCTCGCTGAGGGCGTTTGTTCATGTGTGGCTGTCATAAACAGAGAAACATTGACTACCGATATTTATACAGCAAAAAGCATGGATCAGCAGCCTAACCCATTACAGTGTTTTATTTTTATCTCTGTGGACGATTCTCTCCAAATGCACAAAAACGTGTCATAACTAAAGCTATAAGATCCATTGGTGGAGTTTAGCCCACCCCCAGTTGCCTGAATTGATAGGTATTGTGCACAGTGTGAGCTATTTTTGTTGTTTGAATGCAGTTGATTACCATCAAATAAACAACTGCATTCTATAGGAAGACAAAATGTTATTTGTGCATCATATATGCGCATTAACACACAAGGTAAGATGCATCAACGTAACATTCCCCCTATGATCGCACCTCTGTATACTGTCACTGTCCTGATTCTCACACCAGCTGGCTTTGGCATAATCTTTTGTCTCCTTTCCCATCTCTCTGTCACCTTCGTAATCGCATACCCTTCTCTGCAGTCACAGGATTCACTGTCTTTGTGTTTTACGTTTCCCCACTGGAAGTGTACATGTGTAAATTGCACAGTGGAGACTGTGGTCCTTGAATTTCAATTGATTGATCATCTTAGCGGGTAGTTCTGCAGTTTGTTCCCACAAGGGTTTGATGTCTAGTGGTCTCCACACCAGAAGCATGCAGGAAATGCTCATCCTTCCATATGCATGGCAGTGCACTATAGCTGACGTTCAGCTCAAACTTTCATTTATTTGAATAAGTAGATCGTTCTGTGTGGGAGTTCGCTTCACCTGGGACACACGGTGTGACAGTTTGTGTTATTGTTTCTGTGTCCCTGTAGTGCCTAAAACAGTACGTGGAACTTTTGATCAAAGAAGGCCTTGAAACTGCGATTAGCTGTCCAGATTCTTCTTGTCCAAAACGAGGACATCTTCTGGAAAATGAGGTATTATTATTAATTATTATTATCATTATCTATTTGTTAGGTAAGGCTATGTTTGAGTGTCAGTGTTCCTGCCTGCTGCATTGCCTGTGTTTTTTCTGACATGCTGTCTCTGGCCTTCCCTTGCAGATCGAATGCATGGTTCCCGCGGAAACTATGCAGCGGTTCAGGAAACTGCAGTTTGAGAGGGGTAGGTCTGTTTCTGTGGCGGTCCAGTCCGGGTCGTGACCTCATACCCTCAGGCTCTTTACAGACAGCTGTCACCCCGGGTGGCCCCCCCGGCCCACTCGTCCCGTGTCCCTTTCCTGCTTGGGGCTGCGCCTCCATGCCTCCTGACCTCATGTGTAATGGGGGCCTTCAGTCCAAACCTGCCCCCTAATCTTTCAAGGAATATGATTCAGAATTACCAGACTTCCCTCTTGCAACCTAAGTATGTTGACGCTACATACATACATACGGCGCCCTTTTCGGCTAGAGAGACTCATGCAGCAAAAAAATGTGCTTATTAATGACAAGGTGACATTGTCCCGGCTTGACCTGTTTTCCAGGAGAAATTCTAACCGATTTCTGCCATATTCTTCATTTCAGGTTTCGGAATGCCTCTGTGTCTTGCAAATGATACACAGATTATATGAGTATCAAACAGGTGTTTACTCAGGAAGTAAAACGCCACCTGTTATCATACTATATGTCAGCAATACAATGGTTTGTGTTCTGTGAAAACATAAAGTAATGGTTTAATGGTGTTTTAAAGGGGACTGGGTGTATTCTTCATAATCCTCAGTGTGATTTTAGAACGGTGCCAGTCGTAAAACTCACTGAAGGGAGGTGCTTGGTGCTGCTAGTGCAGGGCGGGTTGCTTTGGTTCTGTAGCAGGGACCATGCAACTATTACCAGTTACAGAGTATATAGTTTTCCCTTTTTGGATGAGCACAGTGTAGAAATTCGTATTCTAGTACAAGATGTTCACTGAATCGGTGCCTTGCCAGTTTAGTGCCAATGAGTAACGTCCATTTTTTTTTTCGGTGTTACAGAGGTTCTGCTAGACCCGTGTCGGACCTGGTGCCCGTCGTCATCCTGCCAGGCGGTGTGCAACCTCACAGAGGCCCCTGGGGCACAATCCGTCCGCTGCTCCGCCTGCAGCCTGGAGTTCTGCTCCGCGTGCCGCGTAGCCTGGCATCCGGGCCAGGTGTGCAAGGAGAACCTGCCAGTCAGCGCCTTACTGCCCGGGGATACCAGGTGGGGGCGCGCTCGTCACCGCTTTGAAATGACAGACCGGACCCTGACCAGGCGACATGCTTAGTGTCGGAGTGATTTTCTTCATGTCGCCTGACAATGTTGTTAAAGGGAAGTTTGATACAGTAGCAGTCTTGCATCTTCTTCTGACATCCGCAAAGGTCAAAGTTCAAAGCTGCCAATTTAAGATTCTAGCTCTGGGCCTTAATCCACATTATCTGGCAGTCTAAAGTATAAGGAGCACTTTTCCCTTCACACCACAGTACAGAGATCTGTTAGCGTTCCCTGGGCCGTCCTCTCGTTGTACGCATCCTCTCGCTGACCTGCACGCTTGTAAGGAGGGTGACCGGCCCCTAGGTGGCAGTAAGCTACACTCAGACATATGATGGTGCCCCGATCTTCACTCATCAGGGAGACGGCTCTCCTAGGGAATGTTGTGTTCCTGTTGGGGCACATTCCTTCAGAAAGTAGGGTTTTGTTTGGGCGGCTGGGGACCCGTGACGTGACCCTCCCTCCAGGAATGATCATGGGGTAAAGGTGGTTTATGTCTGCCACACTCATTCAACCCTCAAACACTGCCTTATTTAGCTATCATCCTGAAAACTGCAGAGTCATCATTAATATTCCAGTTAATTTCCCTGTGTTTGTGTGCCTGTGTCACCCTCCTGGCTTCCTGAGTGACTCATGTTCTGTAATGATTGATGCCAACTGACAGCACCTTGCTGAATGATAATTCAGGGTAATCAGTTTGCTGTAGGAAATGAAAATGACAGCCCCCCCCCCCCACAGCAATCCCTTTTACAAGACTGAGGAGGACACGCCCATCAAGCGCTGCCCCAGGTGCAAGGTGTACATCGAGCGCGACGAGGGCTGCGCCCAAATGATGTGCAAGAACTGCAAGCACGCCTTCTGCTGGTACTGTCTGGAATCGCTGGATGTGAGTGGCCACGTCTCTGCTGATTGGCTGGCCAGGGCCAGGTGACGTTCTCTCTCAGCCCACGGAGAGAAGACCTTTCCGTCTATAACCTACTCACTGCATCACCTGACCAGCAATGTTGGCGTGGAGATTAAGCCAACTGTCCGAAGCACTGTGGCTCAGTGGGTTGGGATGCCGTACTTGTGATCAGAAGGTCGCTAGTTTAAATCCCATGGTCAGCAGTATGATCTCACCGTTTGGCCTTTAAGCAAGGCCCTTAACCCCAACTGCTCCAGGGACATTTTGACCCCGATTCCTCATAAATGTGCGTCACTTTGGCTAAAACCATCTGCCGAATACATGTAGACCGTGCCTTGTGGGTGTAGGGTCTGTTCGCATCCTCCCCCCGCACGACCGCCCAGAGACTGACACGGTGCTTTTCTCGCTGCAGGATGACTTCCTCCTTATTCACTACGACAAAGGGCCGTGTCGTAACAAGCTGGGCCATTCCCGTGCCTCCGTCATCTGGCACCGAACGCAGGTGGGTTGGGGGACGCCCCCAGAGCAGCGCCCTCCGTCTGTGTGCCAAAGGGCTGCATGCCTGGCTCTCTTCCTCTCACTCCGCCTCCCGCCAGGCCGGCCTGCTGCCCCGTTTGCCCTGGCTCGACCCTGCGCTCTCTGTCCTACACCGTTCCTGTCTGGGACGTCCACGGCGTGTTTTCTCATAAGCCTTGACGGGGGGCCCTGTGCCTTAAGAGGGTGGCCTTCCTGTCATTCTGGGTTCTCACCTCAGCAGTTTTGCTTCCTGTGGAAACCCACGTCTAATCAAACACAGAGATGGCCTCACCTCTGCAGATTAAACGAGCCGTAGATAAGCAAAAAGCACTTCAGTATTTCACATCATTTGGATCTGTAGCAGTCATGTGACTCAGGAAAGCGTCTGTGATTGGTTGGCCCTCTGGCCTTATTGATGACAGAAGCACAAATAACATTTTTGTAAAGTTTTCTGAGTCGCTGCTGCCCCCTACTGGAAGTCTCTGTGCTCTGACACATATCTGTGCAATATGCTTGAGCCGGTTTTGCCGACACACATGTATGCGCTTGCATTTTTGCGTTTGTGTTTTCATTATGGTGACACTCCAGCCCTCAAAGGAGAACACACCGCATGCTGTTCCCGTCACCGGCCACGCAGTCTGTAGCTGGAGTTTTTCTGCAGCAAGCCTCTCGGGGTTTGTGCAGGTATAGAGTGGTGCAGAGGCTCACTGCAGGTGTGCAGCCCTGTGCAGCATTCGGGGGCGGGGCTCTGCCCAGGTCACCTGGGGGCGGAGCTCAGCAGGGAGACTGGCAGACCCTCAGTCCTGTGCTAATAACTAATGACTTGTTCTCTCTCTCACTCTGCTCCCCCCACTCTGCTTTCTCTCCCTCCTTTCAACCCACTCTGCTTTCCTTCTCTCTCCCTCCATCTATTCCTCCTTCCCCCCTCACTCTGCTTTCTCTCTGCCCCCCACCCCCCTCCCAGGTAATAGGCATTTTCGCCGGCTTCGGCCTGCTCCTCCTCATCGCATCGCCCTTCCTCCTCCTCGCCACACCCTTCGTCCTCTGCTGCAAATGCAAGTGCAGCAAGGGCGACGACGACCCGCTGCCCACCTAGGGCCGTGCCCGTGGGGGGGCCCCGTCGCGCGGCTTTTTCATTTCCTCCTACCAGCACTCTGTTTGGCGGGAGGCCCGGCATGATCCAAGCCAGGTTTTTTTTTATTTTTTTTTTTTATCTGCCCCTCCCCTGGTATGCTGTTGGTGGGCGTGGTTAAGGAGGGTTGTGTTTGAAAGGGGCGGAGCTGCTCTCTGTCCATGGCAAAGGTCTGTGACAGCAGTGAGATACAGGAAAGTGTGAACTGGCTCCCCGGTGCTTGGTTCTGGTGTGTTACCATGGTTCTGCTGAGTTACCATTGGCCACTTGAGCTGTAAAAGTGTGGTTCTCACTGTGCTCTAGCGGTAAATACAAGCCTGCAGTGACACTGGGACTCCCGAGCGTGACACTGGGACTCCCGAGCGTGACACTGGAGCCCAGGGATGAGTCGGAGAGTAAACCTTATCTGCACTATGTAAAGAGGAACTGATTGACTGTTCCTCTTCTTTTTCTTCTCTCACTTCGAAGTAGCTTTTGCCATCTTTAGTTGATGTCCACTGTACAGAGGATAAGTGCATTTTTTGCATTAAGGTGATTTCTCCAACTACATGCTTTCATTCCGGTGTCAAACGTTATAAATCTTAAGTTCTTAAAACTTGAAATAAATTCATTTTCACCTTTTGAAAGCACTTTTTTTAGTCTAGGTACAGTTGTTTCCCCTTAAAAATACCCAGTTTATACCATATACATACTAATTCTGGACAATATTCAGTCTTTCTGTTGCTGTAGGGTGTACTACAAAGCAAGTTTTACATGTAGGGGTTAACTCAACAGAGCCAGGTTTACTAATCTTGACTCTTATAGTCTGCTTTAAATGGTACTATGATGGTGCTTATTCGTCAGTTGACTCTAAGTTTCTTAATGGGAGTGTGTGCGCATTCACACAAAAGGGGTGATGTCAGCATTGCAGACTAAGCATGCTAACTAAGAGCATTGATAGGTAGCGAATACCCCCCTTCCCCTGCTCGGCAATTTTTTTATCGTTAACACCCCACCTGGTATATCTTGGTGTCTGACTGAAAAGGCAGTCAGTAGTATCGGCCATCCCTACAGCTCTTCTTAGGCTTTGTTTTATTTTTTTTGGAGAAAAGGCAGTTTGCGACTATGTTTTTGCCGAAAGGGCGAGACTTATGCCTCTTTTAAACTGAAAGTCGCACTTAAATCTGCTAAACCTGCTTTGTAGTACACCCCTCACGTTTACTTGCTATGATTATGGGGTTTTATAAATAGACACACTGAAGTATAGTCGTTTGGTAATTTAACATCGTAGACGGTTGTATTGGTTTCACAGTTTGACGAGAAATGTGATGTTGGCTTCTTTCGTACCGTGAAACACAAGGTCAACAGATTGAGGGAGAGGTGAGTGGTTCTCCTCAGCTCGCTCAGGGTAAACTGGCCATGCAGTTTCCCGTCGCAAGCTGCGATGCTCATACATAACTGCATCCATGCTGGAGGTGGGAGGGGCACCACCACTCGCAGCGCCTGATACATGGCAGCCAGATTTTACTTTCATCCAATCAGCTGAGCTGTAGCAGTTAGAACATTTTTTTCAACCGGTCGACATGAGTGTAGCAAATAAGTATGCGGCAATTAACTAAGTTTTACGTAGTGTTTTTATTAAGGTCAAATTAGGACTGAATAAGTGCCCAATGATTCTCCTGACATGTTAAGTATGTTTTGGAATATTTGATGTTTTTTTTTTATTTTTAATGCACAATTTTTGAGCATGTTCTGCAGCTATATGCATCTGTTGATGTCTCTTCACACCTGTAGCCTGGAGAGAGATGTGTAGTTGTACCTTTTTGACCACATCTTTTTTTTTTTTTATTATTATTTTTTTTTTTTGTAAATCTGCAAAGCATTCTGCAGGGTACATGTGAACTTAAACTTAACTAAGGTTGTATATCTTACCTCATTTTCCCTCTTTCAACCCTGAAATTCAGTATCCATCCATCCATCCATCCCAGGCAGTATAAAACACAATGCTGGGGTTCACCCTGGTCAGGATGCCAGTCCACTGGGCACACAGACACAATCATATACTTTGAACAATTTATTGATGCCTAACTGTGCACATGTGTGCGGATACACACACACACATTCACACACACATACACACACACATACACACACAGAGATCTGTACTCATATCTTTATGGGGACTCTCCATTCATTTCTATGCGCAAAACCCTAATGACAATCTTAACCACAAGTAACCAAACAAAATGCAAGTTTTCTGGCATTTTTTGTTTTTTTTGATTGCAGATTTTTATAAGATTGAGTTTTCTGTTGTGGGGACCCAAAAATGTCCCCACAATGTCAAAATAGTTTTTAAGTTTATGCATACACACACACGCACGGCAGAGGGAAATGCTACACAGAAAAAAAAAATATTCTCCCGTATCTATGTCATGTTGAGACTCACCATGTCCCACTCATGCTTTAGATGGGCAATCCTGCAAGGTTCCCATGGTAACACTAGGATGATGCTCTTGTGGTCGTCCTGAGCTTTGGCTGGGCTCTGTGAACTAGTGCGGTGGGGCTGGGGGGTGGGTGGGGGGCAGCTGGTACTGATGAGCGAGCAGCCATTGTTATGCTGTGATACTTATGCCATCCAATTCACCACCATGGACTCTGTCATTGTCATTATGTACAGATCCTGTAATACTGTTCATTTAGATGTAAGAAAAGGTTATTGTATGCGAGCAGAACTGTTTGCCGAATCACTCCATATTTTATTTTTATTAAAGCGGTACTTATCCCTTTGCTTTGGGTTTTTATTTTTTTCTGTCATGTTCTCTGCTGATGTAGGTTTTTCCATAAATGTACGTCCTTCACACCCTGCTTCTGTATCATGTTACAGACGACGGTGTTCATGGTTTCTACTTTTAAAAACTGTAAAACACAGTCAGCATGTGAACCTGTGCATCAGCGCATCTGAGGAGTGCCGCCAGCAGAAGAGACATCCAGAACTTTGTAGAACCACCAGTCCAACAATAAACATAAAAGCGCATGTTTATCCAGTGTTAAAGGTATTACACAGTGAACAAGACGCATGAGCAGATATAAAACCCCATACATACCTCACATGTCCTGAAATACAGCTATAAACCTGCAGGCCATCTTTCCATTAACCGGTTCCTGGCTCAACCAGTATTTATAGCAGTTTGGACACTTCTGCGGCAACATCTGAATGATAAATGTTCATTATTACACATGTACAGTTATAGGCTTCATTTTTCTGAAATTGCAGTGTTACCATTTCTTGTTCTTTGCGGTTCTGGTGACTGAAGGGAGTTCTACTGAAAAAAAAAGGACAGAACAAAAAATGATTGGTGCACAGGAGGTAGGTCCAAGCAACTGAAGGAGGTGGGACCAACAAGTCAGATGTCTTGGTCTTGCCTGCTCTAGTTGCTTGGGCCTACCTCCTGTGCAGTCTGATTGGTTATCTGTCAATCAATCATTTTTCGTTCCCCTCAGAACATTTTTGTGTAAGTAAAAGTCCCACAAGCTTTTTTTGGGCCCTAGGCAATTGCATATTCTGCCTATAGCTGTAGCTGGCCCTCCTTCTACTTAAGTAATTAAATTGGTCTTTATCTTTTTGCCATAGATTTGTCATTTTCATAATATATTTTGAATGGTAATTACAAAATTGTAATTTATTAGCATCAAAATCGATATTAACTGTGCTGACTAGAGTACATTCTGTGCAGTCTGGGCACCTTACCCATAAGGCATTGCTTCGCTGACAGCTGGCCGGCACAGACACATTTCCGTCTACCAAATGAACCAGTAAGGGCGCGCCGGTTGTGTAATGGTGTATTCAGGCTGCAGCTCCCACCTGTACGCCTGCAGAGAGTCCTGCTGGGATGCCGAATGTGTCAGTCTCTCTGGGAATAGTCACAGTTCCCCTTCTGTGTGGCTCACTGTTTTGGCTCTGTTGCTAATTAGGCCGAGACTGTCAGGTTATAACACACGTAGACTGAGCACACACGGTTCAGGTTCTGTGGGGCATTGTTTACATCTGAGCACATTTACTGTGTTAAAGGTACCGAACTAAAGCATCCCTTTGGAACATGGTTCCAGTTTTATTGGGTTATTTACACACGGTGTGTGAATGTTTCGTGAAAGAAAAAAATGGTCCTCTCCTTGCTTGTTTTGAAGGTTTGAGTGTCCCTGAGTCTGACTGGATTTTATTGCGAATTCATGAGCTCTGGAGCCTCTGCCCAGGGCTTTGTGTGGCCGGTCATCTCTCCGGGTTCTCCAGAGAGACATAGATACACCCACTCACCTACACTGGGTGGAAGTAAATCAGCAAAGTGCCACACAGGAGTCCATCTGGAGCATGGCAGGCTAGGGCCCTGCTAGAAGTGTAACTTCCACACCAAAGCACCATATTATTAGAATGCTTACCATACCTCATGTTTGGTTGCATCATGGGTAATGAATAGATTTGATCCAGTAAGATGTGGAGTGCATCTAACCCCTTCTGTATTATTGATTTTGTCTTGTTTGAGGAATTCTGGGTAGTATACTCAGCTATATCTAAACTTGGCTTGTCCTGCTGCCTTGGATCGGTCCCATCCCACGGTGAGGCACCCATTACTGTTATTCCAGCCCCAGCTGCAATGCGTTGCCTTGACGACTCAGCCCCTGTGCATCCACTTAATTGTTGATTTTACAGACCTTCGCTATTCCCTTGGCAAATCCCGGGGAGTGCCAGAGGAGCACCGGCAGGCTGCTTATATGCACCGCGTGAACTGCCGTCTCAGCCGAGCCGCATGGAGAGCTGTGGCTTCCTGCCGGTGTCGCTGAGATGCCTCCCCCACACCCACCAGAGGACAGCCCAGGGTTTTCTTGCATTTCTTCCACCCGTACTTGGAATTTCTTGCATCATCCTACTTTAAAGGGTACGTCAAGGGATGCTCTGCATGGTGTTGACATGTTTGTCAGCTTTAAATGCGATGACAGGTCCCCGAGGGCTAAGAGGAGGGCTGGATGACTCATCTCAGCTGGATTATTAAAAACAGAGAAAGAACAGATTGGACCAAACACATCATATGTGAGAGCTTCTGCAGATCTCACCGTAAGATGGTCCGGTGTGTAATGTTGTCATGGGAACAGCTGGAGGGGATGTTCTGTCCGAGGGCGTGAATCATCAAGTTATATTATTTTATTGTATTATTTTCAGCCATCATCCTGCAGGTAACACGCCGTCCACTCCATGTCATGTGGACAAGACGGCCACAAACAAAATATCAACGCAATATGACTATAATGAAAGATTTGGTTTCTGATATCTCCAGCCTTTCATCTTCCTGCTGCTTATCTTGGATAGGTGGGCCAGCCCAGTACAGGGTACACCCTAGACAGGAGGCCAGTCCGTCACAGGGCACACGGCCAATGCTATGCGGCCAATTTGGAGACACCGTGACTTTGGGCGGTGGGATGGAGCTCACAAGGAGAACATGCAAATTCCATACTTTCACAGAGCAGAGGTGGGATTTATAAGCCCGACACTGGAGATGTGAGGCAACAATGCTCCCCATTCAGCCAGATGTTGTTGTGTCTAAAATATAAATTTTAATATGCAATGTACCTCTGGGAGGACTGTCCATGTTTGAATCTTTCTCTGGAAGAGAAGTAGTGATTAAAAGGGGAGGGGGTGGCTGTCGCCTGCTTCATGACGCCCCCTCACAGCACCCCTGTCTGCTGCCACTTCCCAAAGATCCTGTGCAATTAACACACCCCAGCCTTACAGCAGACAATCTACAGAAACTTCCGGATGAAGCTTCGCCGTATCTGTAGAAAGGACGGGGAAGGAATTGAAGGTAGCAAGGGACCCTTTGTTGGGTAAACAGAAACTCTCTCTCCGTGGCAACATAAGAATCTTCTGCAGACATTAGCGGAATTGTCCCGAGCGGGAGGTTTCTGGCACGCGAGATCAGCGCTCCTGCGATACGGGTGACGCGGCGACTCCGTGACCTCACACTCCCAGGGTATGGCGTCTGACTCCAGCCTTTGCTGTTTGTGTGAAGTTTGCACATTCTCCCTCTGTTGTGCTGGTTTTGTTCCACAGTAAAAAAGCATTTATTGAGACTAATTGGCCTTTCTAAAATACCCAATGTGTGTGTGCTCTGCAATGAACTGGCATCGCCTCTGGACAACTGGGATTGGTTTCTGGCTCCCTCGGTGAGCTAAATTTAGTAAGATCAATGGTTCTCAACAGAATCAGTGAATATTAAACATAACATAAATACTACTCTAGCTTTGTTTTTCATTAAAAAAAGCAATATAATATATAATAGCAAAATATACATTCTTACTCCCCCATTGCTGTGTACTCATTCATTAGCTCTCCAAAGTAAACGTTCCCATGAGAAGTTTTTTTTTTTTTTTTTTTACTATTAGGATTATTCCCATACAGTTATTATTTAAAATACATACAGACAAGGCGAATCTTGGCGCGACTAAAACTAGCGCTTCCAGGAATGACAGTTTTCTGGAGTCACCTGAAGGGGGTGCTGTGACATTGATAATAGCTGATGAGTGGACACTTTTTAAATCCTAACTTACGATCTATTAACTAGAACACTTTCCCTTTGAAGACGCAATGGCTATAGGGTTAAAGTGTGTTGGAAAACGAGTTTAAATTAAAAAATAAATTAATAATCGTCATCGTACATGTCCATGAAGGATTTGAATAAAAACGCGTAAAGTCAGCCTTGATTGGCCGCTGACTGTTATCTTCGTTTGAAATGCGCATTTACATTACATATAGCTTATCTTGCCCGTCCGCTGTTAGCAGGTGCCCTTGCTCGCTGCGTTGCGGCTGGGAGCCACAGGCGACACGTACAGCAGACTGCCGATTCATGCGCGCGGCGCGCCAGCAGGGAGGAAACGCCCCCGCACCCGCGCTACACGCAAACTTTTCGGTCCCCAAGCGCTTCTTCTGTTCACTTTCATGAATTGTTTTTAGTGTGTTTGTTTTGTTTATCCTGACAGATGTTCGTTCTGTTCTGGAAATCGACATGTAGCCATTGAACTACCGTTGGCTGCACACCATAAATCAGTTCTTTCAATCCACCAAAAGAAAAAAAAAGCTTTGTATCCAGTTGATAGCTGTATTTTTGATGGCGACAGTTGCGAATTTTGAGGACGATGTCTGTCCCGTATTACCTGGACTATATACTCCAGGTTATTATCATTTTCTATAAATTAGTACGACAGACAAATTCATTTTGAATTTTGAGACTAGCAAAGAGAACACAGAAGCGCATAATTGAGAAGATTATAATATAGTATATTTCCTGTTGAGACATAAACTAATGATGATGATGATGATTTGCTTTGTTTAGCACTGTTGCCTTGCACTTCTGGGACTGTGGTTTGAGACTTCACCCAGCTCTACATATGTGGAGTTTGCATGTTCTCCCCCATGTCGTAATGGGGGTGTCCTCCAGGTGCTCCAGTTTCCCCCCACAGTCCAAAAACATGCTGAGGTGAATTGGAGTTACCAAATTGTCCATAAGTGTGATGTTTCTGTGAATTGTGCCTTGGTGCGATAGGTTGGGGCCCCGTCCTGGGTTGTTCTCTGCCTTGTGCCCATAGCTTCCAGGATAGGATCTGGACCCCACAACCCCGAACAGCACAAGTGGGCCATGCTTTTAGAGTTTCTGAAGTTTTTCCTTTTTTTTTTCCTCCATTAGGAAATGGCACAGACGCGCATGGCTATGGCCTATACATGGTCCTGGGCAAACTTCTGTATAAATCAGTATATAATTTAAACATTACAGAGCTGCCTTCTCCATAGCCCACCAACCCAAACAGCTGGTTTGAAACGGGTACTTCTCAAAGGTTCTGACAGCTGGTAGGTTTTGCTCCTGGGCATGTTTAACACGCTGAGATGTCTGCATCTGCTTGCATTTTGTTCGAATGACCGCAGCGCCAGACATCACTGAACACAAAAGCTTTAAAGGCTCAAGGACCTGATGATTGTTTTGTTGATTTGATTTTCTAGCCAGCATGGGTTCATGGGGATGCAATTAACAAAGCCAAGAACAGCTGGTGTCCCTCCCCAGTAGAGTCGTAGTTTTGATACTGGTCCAACTGGGGCTATGGAATAGATCCTGAGGTTTCTGCTACAATTCTTTTCTCTCTTGTCTTCCTTCTCCATCTGGCTACATGCCTTACTCGCACTGAAGTTCTTCTTGAATTATGGTCTGAACAGACAGCATGTAGTGTGTGGGTAAAGGGTGTGTTGGTTCAGATCCCATTAAGGTCACTATGGTTGTACCCTTGAGCATGGTGCCATTAGGGCCGATAACACGGGGCTATAGCCCCAAGTATTTTAGCCCCGATGCCAGTCTTCCTTCAAAAAAAAAAAAACTTGACTTAACCTCTGACCTTTTCAGTAGCTAGAAACCCTGCTCTTGAGGACATGAGCTATTTTGAATATATAGAATTTGTAGAAATGGCTAAAATTGGCCAAAAGATAGTTTGGGCACAGTGCCTTCATCAATCTTTTTACATTATTATAGTGTGAATGGGAGATTGCAATTCTTAATTTTTAATAGATTTGCCAGACGTCTATTAGTTAATGTGTTGTCATTTAGTTGTTTTTGTGTATTGTGTGTCAATCAATGGCAAAAAAGTTTGACCAGTTCGATCTATATTGAAATAAGTCAACACAACAAAGTTCGTGAAGGAGGGTTCTGGAAACTTTCTGAAGGCACCATAAAAGTATCAGCTAAGTGAGGGAAAAAATTAATTCTGTTTTCTGTTTGGGGCAGGAGGGGATTTGTGGGTCTAGGGGTGATGGAAGAGGGGGGGCGTTCCTCCTGCGGTTTGTACCTCTTACTGGTACATCGCACCAGGAAGTGAAGTAAAGCCAGTGGTAGCTTGTTCTTCAAATCTAATGGCTTTGCCAAGGAGAGAAATAATAAACGAATGTACTGGCAAAAAACTGTTTATTCCTGGTTATGTGAGGTCTGTATGAACTTGGCAATAATCTTTCTGGGTTGTTTTTTATGGGAGAGACTGAGTTTTTAATTAATGTGATTTTTCATCTCTGGTTGCAACACAGCTTTCTGCAACACCTACCTTGCAGATCCTTGCAGAGGTGGAGGGGCTGTTGTTCAGTAAGGAGAAGCAGAAGGTGATTACTGTGTGATTTCACAGGGTTATGGGTCGAGGGGGTGGGGGGTGGTGGTTGGGAGGGGGCACCTCCCAGTAACCCCCCCCCCACACACACACACACACACACACACAATGTAACTGCCATATAGTCCAGTGAGGGCTTGTGAGTCAGCGTTAATTGTGGATCCGCTAAATGGATGTGCAATAGAGAGAGGTCTGTGTCACTTTTTCCCAGTAGCTAATCCATTGTGACCTGGGGAGGTGATTTCTGTACATTGCTGAGTGGTTTCAGGGTCCTGAAGGTACTTCTAATTGTTTCCATTAGTGCAGAACTGTCGGTTGAATGTATTCCATACCTTAATTTGAATGGCAGTCTGTCCCTAGTTTTCTCTGTTCACCTTTAGCTGAGAGAAAGCTCTGAATAATCCATTGTGCATCACACAGTGCTCTCCCTATCTGAGGATGAAGGGTGCATTGACTTTCATCTGTGCTTCAGTATCGATTCAGTCCAGGATCTGAGGATAGGAATGAAGTGAGGATGTTCCAACCTGAGTAATAAATTTTATCTAGTGAAGATCACGATATTCACACATCAGACTGGGCTTTACACAGTCAAGCCAGAGGAAATGGAATCGAGTGCATTTTCTTCTTTGTAATACCTGTGTGCTACTGAAGTAAACACAGAAGTTATAGAGCTGCAGAGAGACATAATGGCTCTTTCATGATTTATGAACAGCAATGAAAAGTAAGCTTTTTTAATATCGCAGATTGTTCTGGGTGAATGTGATTGCCTTTTTTATTGGTCATTTGTGTAATTCATAACGAAAGGAACATTTAATCACGTAATATTTGGATTTTATTTTTTAGAGTATGTTTTTAATATTGGAATTTGGCAGCCAGCGACAAGGCAGGCTCAGTGTCGATTGGCTGAGGAGGATCTTCTCTTCAAAGGCCCGACAGCTCAAGTCAGCTGGGCTCAAAAGAGATAGAAGAGCCAGACAGAACCAGCAGGCTCATATTCCCTTATCAGGAAAAACTATAACATGCAGATGTGTGTGCGTGTAGTGTAGAGTATTTATATACTACATGCATACACATATACCTATACTACCTGCGCACAAATATATGCATATACTTATACTATCTGCACACTTATATATGTATATCTATACTACATGCACATATATATCTATATACCTATACTACCTGCGCATATATGTATGTATATCTACACTACCTGCGCATATATGTATGTATATCTATACTACCTGCGCACACATACTGTATACAGCAGTATAGTATAGGTAAAGCAGTATAGTATTGGTATGTTTGCGCATGCGGTATAGACAAATTCTTATGTATAGAAAATTCTGTACAGGGTGATCGTTGTTTAATGATGTGAAGCATTAAGTTTCCAGCTCTTAAGTGAAATAAATTAAAATAAATATCGCAAACACATTACCAAAGCCACCCCACCCCCAGCAGAGGCTCTGTGAAGGAGAGGAAACGGGGGAGGCCATAACGGTTATGCGCGGGCATGGAAAAGCGGGCAGCTGAGGAGGGTGCTGCTAATTTGTTTTCTTCATCACCATGTCTCATTTAGAAACAGAGAATGGGGGGGGGGCTACAAGTACAGAGACGGCTGGGCGTGTCCTCGTGGGGAGCAAGAGCGCACCCTTCAGGTCAGTCTTGGATCTGCAGCACAGCACACAGTCAGGGTTCAGCAGGGTGCCACCACCTCTGGTTCTAAAATGTCACCTGGTGGAGATGAGACTGCCGTTTGGTAAGGGGGGGTGGGGGTGTCTGTGTGCCCCTACTCAGCCAACACCCGAGCGCTTTCCGCGGGTGGCCCGGGTGCACCAGCGCTTATGCTAATCTGACATTTAGGGGAGACGTGAAAAACAGGGGCAGGTATACAGCTGGTGCACAAACAGAAAGACGGCCTGTCGGTGGGGGTGCGGAGACTGCGATGGACCTGGGGGGGGCATGTGAAATTAACCAATCAGAAAAACAGCACTATCAAACATATTTGTATAATCTGCCACACTTAGTTCACGGTAAGGCACGTGAATTGTACTTTCTGTATTTTTTATTCAATTTCATTTTTATAATTAAATACTTCATTCTTTATTTTGTATTGGTTTTCCTGGTGATAAAATGGTTCTCTAGATAAATGAATTTGTTATTTATTTGTATCAACTTATATTCACACATTACTTAGTGCTTGAAGCATCCTTCGAAACAGTAATAGCAGGAAAGAAGAGATTTTGTGAAATATCATTAGTGAAACCATTACCATAAAAAGGCTGTCTGAAAGAAAACAGTAAGAAGTCAAAAAATATGCGAAAGGATGTGGCTTAAGGGGAAAAAAAAAGTTCAATAACCTCAGTAAGAGCCGTAACAAATACACCCACGCTCGCTCAGCCTCCGTCTGATGTTTTTGTGTTTTCGTGATTTTCCCTCTGTTTTATTGTGTTTAAAACATGGCTTTTCAAAGGCGGCTGTGTAACAGGAGACACGGAAGTGAGCGAGAAATGCTATGCCAGACGTGACAGGAAGCCCCCAGCTGGCTTCTGGGTTACAGAGAGATTGAGTAGTGAGTTTCAGTCTTTGTTTACAATGTTTAGGCATTATGGGTAGTGGGCAGAGGCTATGTGACTGCAGTCAGCGCACACTCAGATAGCAGGGCGACAGTGTCCAGCCATATGCTGGGGTGGGCCACTCTGAGCCGGATTAATGTGCTGCGTTGGGCTGGGCAATACATTACCCAGAATGCAATGCAAGCACTGAACTTAGTTCTTCATTACCCAGAATGCCATACATGTGCTTGTCTTGGAGGTTATATTGGGCTGTATACTGAAATAACCAGTTTTGTGAGAATTTTCGCTTGTAATCGATAGGATGAGGCAAATAAGACATTTTGCTGTACCTGAATGTAGGCAGTTCCTGCATATAATATATGTGTAAAGATTTCAGCATATTCACTTGGTGTTTGCTGACTTCCATTGTTGCCAAGCACACCAAACGCTGACGGCAGATAGTAATGGCGGAGATCCCGTCTGATGCTGACCTTAAAACGAACAACAACATTGAGAGCAACATCTGGCGGGCTGGCTGCACGCCATGCTCGGCCAGTCAGAGGGGCGTAGGGCGACAGGCTGGCAGCTGCCTTTGACAGCAACAGTTAATTTTCCAACATGATCAATTTATGTGTGGCTCCATAATAACCATCTGTGTTTGTGTGCGTGCGCGTGCGGGGACCGAAAGAGGGGCGGGCGGGGGCTTCCAACGGGGACTCTGGCTGCCGCCGAGATGCCGTCTCTCGGAACTTTCTCTTGCGCGCGGAGGCCCCGGGGATACTCTAGAAGATTCTGCACCGAAGATGGCCACAGCAGTCTTTTGCCATCAGAGACGCATGTGATGATGCGAGTGACGATTAGTCGCTTTATATTTGACGGATTTTCCAAGCACTTTAAGGACGACAAAATGACGATACTTTAAGGCTACGTTTCCTATTTCACTGTCAAAGTGGCACGAAACCCAGACAATGCGACTTGTTTATGCTTGGCTATCTGCTGCTGTCCTGATGAACCGATGTCTTCCTGCAAATGATCTGGGTCGGCCTGTGAGTTACACTGTCACCTCTCGCCCAAGCTCATTAGCTGATGCCGGCTCTGGCGTGTCCCTGCCTCAGTCCCTCGTGTTAAAGTGCCGTGCAAATGGGAGTGACAGTGAGGTGCTGGACAGGTGGTGGATCAGGAAGAGAGAGGAGAGAGGTGAGAGAGGAAATCAGAGAAAGCTACACAAGTATAAAGTATAAAGATATCTGCAGCAATATAACAATCATAAAGAGTCATTTTATGTTTATTGTAAATACCATTTTTTAGAAATTATGTATTTTTTCACATTACGCAAGCAGGAGATGTAAAATGTTTTATACACCATATGGGGGGGGGGGGGGGGGGGCAACTTGTACTGATGCCCCTGTCCAGTATTTATAATTTTGTTTCTTGTGAAAAATCCTTTGACTTTGTTCCGCTTCTCAATTTTTCATGTCGTTCTCCATATCAAAGGGACGGGCTGGCCAAGCCAGACCACATCAGAGGTTAGCTGCGACTGCGGGGTGCTGGGGGGTACTCCAGTGAGCCCCTGTCAAAAACGCGATTCTACCCTGTGTTCTCAGGAAGGAAGTTTGTTTTAGGATATACATGCAGCTTGAATGGACACCTCAGTGTGTCACAAGGAAAATCTACTGCAAAATGCATCCTGTACGCTAAAGATCAATGCTACACACGATAAGTAATGAGGAAAAAAATGCTTGGGATCTATTTGACAGTGTTGGGAATTTCAGGTCCAGAAGCTGCAAATTCAGACCAAGATTTTGTTTCATAGCTAGGATTACAGAAGCATGGCTACCAGCCTCACTGCTGGAGTCGAACATTCTGCACAAGCAGAAGAGTGTCTGACAAATTATCCTCACACTTCTAACAAGGACCTTTGCTTGAGGTTTAAAGCCATTGGGGTGTAAATACACTCTGTATTTTATTATGCTTCTGATCCTCCACTGCAAATTCCAAAAACTCAAAAAGTTGTTAATTGAATCCCTCCTTTCTCGCTTTGTACTCCCTGCCTGGGCGATCACAACAAGATGCATTGCATGCCTAAGCAGCAGCTGTTTTCATCTCAGAGGCTAATCGGAATCTGACATTGTATCCATATTTGATATTTGATCTGACGTCCCCGTCGCTCACTCTGAAGGGGTTACAGCACTCCCCGCCCACGCAGTTGCACATCATTTAAAATGAGAATACCTAAAGTATGCAGGTACGTTTATTGGCACACCTGTACTGCAAGTAAAGTTCTGTCAGGCTTGTAAAAACTCACCGAAGTCTTAAGGTTCACCAGGAAACAAGAAACAGATTGTTTTGTGTAAGCTTTGAGCTTTTATTTGATTTTGATTTCCTTACTATTCCTTATGGTCCCTTGGCATCATACTAACTCATGATATGCTAAGCCCCGTCCTGCAGGTACAGTTCCTCTCCACTTCCACACATGCACTGCAGGCACAATGAAAAACATGAAGGGGCGCACAGGCTTCGCTGGGAAGCTGTGAGGATGCTCCTCTGTCGTCTCTGCACCAAAAATAACCCTAGTTTGATTGTCACTAGTTTCTTCTTTATTATTTCCACAAAGTTTATGAAGAATATTGTTCCATGCGACTATTTTCTGCCTTGGAAAACAGAAAAGACTAAATACTTAGACTAATTTAGAACTAAGCAAATGCAGACGATTTGCTTGCCTAAAAACAGCTTTGTGTTGAAGTTTTGTTGCCGCTGCTGGGTAATTCGAGTGTGGTAATCGATGTGTGAAACAGGGTAGCACCGTGCTCTCCTGCTCTCCCCTCTGCCGCCGTACGTCTTGCTCATGCTGTGGCTGTGGGTCGTCGGCAGTTGAGAAGCTGGTGCTGCGGGACCTGCTGTCTCTGGCAGATGGCACGAAGGCTGCGGGCTCCGCTTCTCCCATAAGTATCATCCCTCGCTGCCGATACAAACATCTGCCAGCCTCCCAGGTCCTGGAACTTGCCATCACCCCCTGCACAGACCCTACCCAGCAAGTCAAGCATTAATCCCAACTTAACACTAAAACAGCAAGGCAAGACTAATTCTACCTTAACGTTTTTCCAAGTCAAAGCTCAATTCCACCTTAACATCTCTTCAGACAGTCAAAGATCAATCCCACCTTAACCCTTCAACAGCAAGACAAGACTAATTCCACCACAAAACCTATTCAGAAAGTCACAAGTCAGTCCTACCTTAACACTACGACAGCAAGTCGAGACTACTTTTCTCTCTTAACCCTTTTCTCAACCAACTATTATAAATATTTTTCTTTGTACATGTGAGATTTTGATCCTCTGTAACCATGTTCTTCTTTCCCACTGGAAGACAGACAAGGTAAGCTGAGAATTACTTTTACAAGCAAGATTTCCTTCATAATGTTTCTGCAAAATGGAAACTCCATTTCATCTACAATCTCTCTGTAATGAAATGATTTTCTGTGCCACCAACTTTATACCCATCAGTTACTGAAAAAAAAGAGAACAATAGTGAATTATAACTGCAAGCATTATTGTAAGCTTACTGAATACTGTCACACACAATTTGTCATTCATTTTCCTACAATTATTCACTTGCATGTCATACAGAATTCATTGAAAATAATTATTTTCTTTATTAGAAAGTAGGTTTTATGTCCTAGAATAGTTTATGTTCCTCCTTTTGTACCTCAGATTTGGAACAAACCAGAGTATCATACATTTTCCACTTTTCTTCCAAAGTAGCAGTTTCATTTTACAGTTATAGAGTAATTTTAACTTATGATAATGAGGCCACTGGTGGGACCAGTGAGCGCAGGCAGCCTCCAACCTCTCCGAAAACATATGATTCCTTGGTGTGAACACTGGAGGCGGTGGGGACGTAGCTGCCTGACTGAGTCAGTATACTCCTAGCTCTGAAGCCACAGACGGGTCTCATTTCTGGCCCAATATAGCCCTGTCTCTGCTGGGATTCGGATCTGTAGCTTCCAGGTTATGAGGCAGTTTGGCACCGTACTACCGCCTTAAAAACCTCTGCTTGCTCCAGGTGAAAATAAGAGGCTGATCCATGTTCTGGAAACCCAGCGGCACACATCTGGGAGCTGTTTCCCGCATCTGCATAACTGGAAGGGGATCCATGACATGAGCACTACATGAAAGGGGACTTTAAGTTTGAGGTAGCAAAGTCACGCGTGCAATCACAGCTACGAAGGTGAGTCATATTAAGGTGAATTCCAATTTGTGGTATGTAAGTTATGAAAGAGGCCTTTGAAATGGTCTGAATTTTTCTGAGCAACATGAGTCAGCTAAAACTTAAAAGAGACCAAATATTTGGTGCCTGAATAGCTATTGCGCTGGTCACAAAATAAATAAATATTTAATGTGTAAGGGGGGCATTCTCAGAAATCATGATAGCACACTTGAAACAGAGCCGAGGAAGGAGAGGAAGAGTGGTCACAAGTCAAAGCTGAATAAGAGAGATCGGGGGACAATTAATAAAATAGTCACTGAAAGCCGCAAAGGTATGGCCTCAACAATGACTACAGAACTGATTCAGCACCACGCCTTAGTCACCCTGACTAAGGCGAAGTGTATGATGTGAGCTTCACAAAGCCGGAATTCACAACAGGGCTGCATGCATAAACCTCATGTATCCAATGCCAATGTAGAAAGACACGCAACCTGGTGAAAAGAGCACAAAATCTTAACCCCTGGGCAAAGGAAAAAGAAATGCCATCATATGAATTATCTTTCACCCTCTTCCCTACACCTGAATGGCTTTAAGGTTTGGGGAAACCCAAAGGATTCCTCTAACCCACAATGTCCGTTGCCAAGGGTGACCGTCTCATGAAAGTCATTGTGTCCAATGATTGCTCTGCATGGTCATAAAATGGTGAAAGAATATCAGAGCATTTTAAAGGACTAGATACACCCTATGGTACAAAATAATTTCCTCAGAATTTGCCCATATTGCAAGCTGATAATGCCTCATAGATACTGGCTTACAAATTTAAAAAGTTTCATGAACACCAAGATAAATTCAAATGCCTTTAGTGTATCTTCAATCACCAGAGTCTAACAATATTGATATTTGTGGGACGTTCTGGAGTGCAGAGTGCAATACAGAGACCCCACTCCTTTATCCCTGAAAGACCTGCAGGTTTGTCTTCTTGAAGAATGATACGATATCCCACTAGACACATATCTGCACCTGTTTGACAGAATTCCTAGAAGGACTGACTTTCTTCTGAAGGCAAGGCAAAGCCCTTAACATTGTAAACTTTATATTTTCTTAATACTGGTCTTGCTAACTTGAGTCTCAAGAACGATCTTGAGACTCAGTGAATCATGGGATTGTTTTCATTTGGTGAGGATGTCCTTGATATGTGGGGCGGAGCAAGAACAACATTTGGGGGTTTTTACCATCCTCTGTACTTCAGTTCTTAGTATTGGACCTGGTCTTCAGCAATGGAAGATGAATCAAACGGGAACATGAGAACGCAAGTACAGTCAAGTACATATATTGAGATTCCCCCTTATTCCCCCAAAATGAAGTTTCGTCCAAACACCTATACATAAAAGTAACTGGCCAAGCACATAATACAACATATTAAAAGCAAACACATTATAATACAATAAAACCGATGAAATATTTTATATCTATCCTTACAATATTTCATGTTGTCTGATATTTTGTACCCTGCGCCCTTTTTCAGTGAACCGGTAGTTCAAGCCGCAAATGCAGTAGTACAGAAGCAAACCTGCAGCCTCCGGAGGCTTACAGGGTCCGTAAGGAGGCCTGCAATCTGCGTGGGTGCTGCAGCTTGCCGATATTTCTATTTCTTTATTTTTTGCAGTGCAAACTGCAGAGAAATTCCCAGACGGGTGTTTCGCTACACAAACGGTGCAGCCCGTGGTCGCCTGCGGTATAGAACCTCGAGCAGAAATCGAGCAGCGTGACATCCCTGCTGAAGCCACAGTTAGTGAGCAAGAAGGTTCCCTCGTGCGTGTAACAGCAAACCTTGACGGTCCATACGGCCGTTAGCCCAGAGACGTAAAAGGTATAATAATAAAAAAAAGCCATTTTCATTGAACGCTAAGGAGAATGTCGCTATCATCTCATGAACTGACAGAGCAGAGACCTTGGTTACAAAACAGCCTTGTTTTTCTCAGTAAGTTCGAGGACGTGTCATCATATGTGAACAGCATGATCACCACGGAAGGGCTCAACCTCGCCAGCTTTCTCTGTCCAGGCCTGGATCTTTACTTTTAGCATCTGGGCAAGTCAGGTGGCCTCTTTTTCGACATCGCTGCCAATTCCCTTTCTGGTAACAACAGAAATGTCTCAAACCGTTGACAAGTTATGAATTGTCGGCGGTAGCTGGTGATGTGCTGTTTGTCACAGTGGTGGCAGGAGCTGTCAAACAGCGATACGCAGATGAATAGAAAGTTTTGTTTGGAGCTCAGATTTCTCCCGCTTTCTTTTTCCTGCCGCAGGGTCTTTTCGGGAATAGTAATTGAGATGAAAAATGAATCGAAAAGCAAATAGACATTGACAATGATTCAACCGATTTCATCTTCCCACATGAAAAACATCTGCAGCAAATTACCACCATGCATATACCATCTATTTCACTTATCACAGGAAGCCGACAGCGACTCTGAATGTTTGTGATGGTTAGTGAAAATATTCACTCCGCCAGAGGTTTTCCAGGGGAATCGGTACCGTGAGTGTTTATGTGGATCTTAAGAGCGTTTTTTTCCAGATGATCCCTGAGGTTTACTCTTGATACTCTTGTGAACTATACAGTACTCAGGTCTGAGGTCACTAGGTCATAGCTGTTTGCAGAGGCTGCTCTGGCACACAAAATCCCCCCAAGCTTTTAGTAGACCTCATCGACCAGAGGGGAAACTGGCGACTGTTAAAGTTCCCCGCCAAGGGGAAGGGTCAGATGTGGCATCTGTAGTTTGCTACGTCGGCGCTCCCTCGTAGGATGCCACCCCATCTCGCTTGTCACATGGATCCACCTGTGGCTTAACTTCTATCATGGATGTAGGATGCTTGTAAATGTTGGGCGAACAGAGTTACACTCCTGATTACCTATACTTTAATTCTTTCTTTTATTGGCCAATGGCCAAAGTCAATTCTATCTATCAGCCACACATTAATAAATCGACATTTTCCAATTTAAAGCAATTCTATCAAGCAGCCCATTTCCAGTGGAATGCTTTGCAGTAGGCCGCCCCGTCAGAATCAGAAACCCAAAAAGCCTGGCATTATGGAGGGGGCTGACTGGTTAATTTTGGGTGGTGTAATAATCCCGGCTAACGGTGCCCCATGTCACGCTCTCCGCTCCACGTGCCACAGCCGGGCAGCGGGCGAGGCAGCCGCAGAGAGGGAGTGACCTTGCAGCCAGCCCGGTGATGGGAGGGGGCAGCGTCCACAGGGGGCCGACCTGCCAGATGCTGCCCCCCCTCCGCCCCAGCATGGCGAGGCAACGTCCGCCACCCAGCGCGAGGAGCAAAGCCCAGTTCGAGCATCTGCAGCCCCGACCCCCGTCGGCAGCGGGACGGCCCAGCCAGATGAGCTGCCTTCCTGTCCTCTTTGATCTGACCTGCATGAACCCACCTAAGGACAAAGTCTTGGCTTGCGTCATTTTATAGATTTTTTTCATACCACACTTAAATAAGTTTTGGGCTCTTGTTTTTGTTTTTTCTGTTCATTCGGGCTAATTTATTTGGCAGATCAACACTTTCAAAACCCTCTAAGCAGATGAAAATTTTCATTAAGGACCTACAGAATAAATCCCTCTCTCCAGAGTTTTCACATAAGGGGGCGCTAGTTAGCTTCTTCCAAGCTCATCCCCTCTCATGTTTGCCCTGATAGAAAGCACCAGTCAGGACTGAACCTGTGCCCTGTGCCACTGGCTTCACTTCTCACCCCTGTGTAGGGGCACGTTGAGTAGGCCCCCACCTTGCACAACCACCGTGACCACTGTGTCTTGTAAAACTTTATCAAATAGCCACGGACCCTTTAATGGTGTGGTTTTCAGGCTCATTAAACATGGTGGTGTTTATATTATTTATCTTTAATTGTCGATTGTACTGTATGTTTTATATGAGTATATATGTGTGTGTGTGTGTGTGTGTGTGTGTGTGTGTGTGTGTGTGTGTGTGTGTGTGTGTGTGTGTGTTTTATATGAGTATAACCCCTCCCCAATATTTTAAACTTCATTTCCATCATCCCTATATCAAACTCTCCTCTACGCCATTGATTATATATAATATATATTGGTATATCATCTTGGTAAACATATTTCATTTGTGATCATTACTATGTATCACACAGAAGGGCTTTCCCTTAGTGAAGATGACTGCAGTGCAAACTTGATGGGCGTCAAGCCCCTGATAGAGTAAGTCATGTTCAAATGACCAAACCACCTATGTTACTATAGTACTTTATTTCCTTTAGTGCTCATCTTATAGGTATGTATAAGTATATAGTATTTGCATTTCCTTAAGAGTACTTATAGGTATGTATAAGTATATAGTATTTGGATTTCCTTTAGCGTACTTATAGGTATGTATAAGTATATAGTATTTGGATTTCCTTTAGCGTACTTATAGGTATGTATAAGTATATAGTATTTGTATTTCCTTTAGAGTACTTATAGGTATGTTTAAGTATATAGTATTTGTATTTCCTTTAGCGTACTTATAGGTATGTATAAGTATATAGTATTTGTATTTCCTTTAGAGCAGGGGTGGGTAACCTGGGAGGGCTGGTAAGGGGGCGGGATTTTGGGATGGCCTCTCAATCAGCCAATAACAGTGGGTCCCCAGGACTGGAGCTGAGAACCACTGCTTTATTATTGGCTGATTGAGAGGCTGGCCCTCCATGGAACAGGTTCCCCACCCCTGCCTTAGAATACTCACCGGATAGGTCCGTTGTGTTTTCCCTGAGTAACTGGACAGCTCCAAAACGCTAACCAGGTTCAGCACTGTACTCAGACACCCCGGCCCTAGTTCCTCGCCGTGGTGGGACTGCGGCCCACATCCGGGCGAATCCCAGGCTCCGGACGGCAGGCTGAGGTTCCACAGGCTCCCTGTCAGGGCGAGTAGCCAGTGCAGAGCACGACCTTCACATCCTTATATGGCCCAGCAGGGCAGCTGCATTTTCCCAGCTCATTTTTAAACTAAAGCGAGAGCCTTTTCAGCTAAGTCAGCCGCTTTGCATAACGTTGGGAAAGAGTTTGGAGGCTTGATATTAAACTCCCAACTGTATTGCTGCTGTATCTTAAACCTTACGGCTGTAAATTCTGAAACTGCATTCTGAAAGGGCTTATGTAACTGATCACCTGGAGGAGTCAACAAATAATGTTAAGTAACTATTGTACAAGCAGTCTTTTATATATGCAAAAACAAGCACCTTCGCATATTGAAGCAAAATTTCTGAATTAATTGATTCTACATGCAATATGTGTCTTATGTTTGGTGTCGTATAGCATATGGTACAGGGGACTCATCGGTCTACAATTTCCCACAATTCTTCAATATGGCAGCCAATGGCAAAGATGCTTTTGCTTTCTGTTTTTTGGGAGTGATTTGGGGCCAAGGCATAGATTGTAGGTTTAGTCTTCCCACAAGTCTGAAAGCCTGAGTCTGCAAGGGGATTTTACACACATACCCCAATGCCATAAAACCAAATGTGATAAAGATGGGTTTGATCTGCTGCCTTTGCATAATGAGCCTGCACACCTCTTCCTTCCTCCTGCCTCTTCCTTCCTCCCAGTCGGTGTCTTTCTGCCACCTCATCACCGCGGCCTTTCCCAGGTTTGGTGTGCAGACAGTAGGCAGCTTACCCCAAGCAGATGGTCAGGTCGCCCTTCCAGTGTTCTCTAAGGAAGACCGTGATACTTTCCCCAAGCAGCATTCTAATATATCCGGTATATATGCCAACCTTGTGTTTGGAAACCTATTTGAAACAGATGTAACAGATAATAAAGAAAACATTTACACCACAGCTAATATCCCTGTCTCTTAAAAAATATGAAATATTTATTTTTTTCTTTTTTATCAGTGATCTAAAATGCATTTCATTCATTCAACTTTGCTTAAATTCTCATTCTTTTTAGAAGGTCTTCAAAATGGATATTCATTGTATATATTCTTTTACTTCAGTAAGATGTAGAGGATATTAGACTGGCATTTATTGTACTTTCAGGCCACTACTGATGGACTTTTACTGGAATGCAAATTGATTTGAATAATAGATGTAGTTTATTTCAAAGTTAATGCAAAGGTAAGATGATTGCATTCCACGTGTGTGAAGCCCTGCTGAAAATTTCTAGTTTTCAGTGACTGATTTGTCCAAAAAAATCAAGTTCTGCCAAACTGCTGTTCTTGTTATTCTGAGGAGCTGCGGTCCAGCTGAACGGCGACTCCCACCTGCCTCCAACAATGATGGGGGCTTCAGGTCTGTCACGCCTGTTGCCATGGTTTTTGGACAGCAACCCCACAGAGGGAAACAAAGGCCGACGACCTTGTACAGATCCGAAGGTGCATTTCAGCTGGCGGGAATTTTGGGTTTCGGCATTTTGTGCAGATGAATGCATAAGAGGACATGCGTTCAAAGTCATTTCAGCTCAGGCTGTCTCTCAGTGGATATGGAGGTACCATACGGTGGGTGGAGAGAGAGACCATAGAAGTACAGCTTCCTCTGTCTATCCAAGTGAACCTGCGAAAGGTCCTGCCGGCGTAATTCTGTGGTTACTGATCTTTATCTTGAAGGGAGCTCGTACTTTTGGAGCTTTGTACAATTAATTTGTTCTGGCCTGTCTGGTGATACATTATAATACATATATTGCACAGTAAGTTCTATTAAATACGTCACAAAGCACAGAGTAATGGCATACAGTGCAACACAAGTGCATACAGGAGAGATAAGACAGACAATATGTAGTGCGGGCAGGCATCATAAGGGTTGGTTCGATAGCTTCACAGATGTAGGAAGGACATTTTGTTGGTGCCAAGTTGTCTTGGTTTTGAGAAGCTGGTAGCTTTTCCCAGCTGAGAGTTTTTGGAAAGCCATGGTGAGCAGGGTGAGGGGGGTCAGCTGGAGTTTTCTCACTTGCTTCCTTTCCCTTGAAACTGAGCTTATATTCAAAATAAAATACACTCTGAATATATTTGCATTTTAGGGGCAGAGGACAAGGGAGTAAGGTCACTGGCAGCCTTGGAACCTTCCGGCAAGGTACATAACGTGAACTACTCCTGTAAAACCTCAGCTTAAAGTAACGGAAAATATTTGGATAAACAATGAAAGAATTGAGGCAAAATTTCCGAATTAATTGATTCTACATGCAATATGTGTCTTGTGTTTGGAGTTGGCATATGCCGCAATATCCATCTATCCGCTTTCCATAAAAGCTGGTCCTATGCAGGGTCCAGAGCCTACCCTGGAGGCTACAGACACAAGGCAAGGAATGACCCAGAATGGGTCGCCGACCCATCGTAGGGCACACACACCATTCACAACTACAGACAATTTGGTAACTCCAATTCACCTCATGTTTTTGGACAGAGAGGAGAAACCAACACAGGCAGAACATGCACACTCCACACACAACATGAACCCTGCTTGCAGGGGTGGGAGGCATATGCCACAATAGTATTTATTATTTTATTAAAAGCAGTGTTCTGCATTGTATTCATGACTGTTACCTTTTACACCTTTGATAGTTCCACCCAAGGTCCCCTGTGGTTCTCTGGCTCATAGTGAAGACAGTGAGACTCACTCCCCCTTTTATCAGAAGGAGGTTGTGACTGATCCGGTGCTGATACCTACAACCTCCTGCAGCAGAACAGGCTGGTCAGGTAGCATCTGCCTCTGATCTCTGATCGTCCACATTAAACAGCCGACATCACCGTGGGTGGCTTTACACAGGGCTCATAATTAACTAGAGCAGTAAGGAAACAATAAGGAAGGGGAAGTCACAATGGGAAACAATGAGAAAGTCACAGGGGGAAACAATAAGGAAGGGGAAGTCACAATGGGAAACAATGAGTAAGTCACAGGGGGAAACAATAAGGAAGGGGAAGTCAAACAGGAAACAATAAGGAAGGGGAAGTCACAATGGGAAACAATGAGTAAGTCACAGGGGGAAACAATAAGGAAGGGGAAGTCAAACAGGAAACAATAAGGAAGGGAAGTCAAACAGGAAATAAGGCAAACTACATCCAGGTCAAAGGCTATTTCCCCGACTTTAGGGAAATACCTGATTTTGACCTTCCTGCATTAACATCCATTCTGTATATTCTACTGGCATTACCAACACTGATTATTTACATTGTCTTGTTAATCTGACATGTTTAAATAAATTTTTCCAGCAGGACTCCATTAAGTATTATGTTGTTTGATGAGCTGACTAACAGCTGGGGTTTTCCTTCTTTTCTCACCCTCTGCTGAATATATTTACAAGCCTGCCACAGTGTTATTATCTTTCCTGGAGGTAAAGTCATACATATCAGCCAATGGAGTGTGAAACCCCATCCATCCATCCATCCATTTATCCATCAATCTATCCATCCTTTCATCACTCCATCCATCTGTCCATCCATCCATCCAACCTCCCTTTATTATTTTGCCCATCCACAAGGCATCCCTCATCTTCCACACAGACTTCCCAGTTGTTCTGTTTTCCCTTTCAGTCCAAACATCTGATAAATCCCTGTCTATGCTCGGAATACCGCAACTGAATGGAACTGTGACGCAGCTGAAGGTGCAGGTCCTGGGTGGGGGGGAAGGGTTCCTGCACATTGTATTAATACTCGGCACGTCCTCCCTTGGATTAGCCTGGCTCACTGGCCAGAGAGCTCATGAAGAGTTAATTGCTTTGGGTCTCTTTGTGGGATAAGAAGCGTGAGAAGGGGAATGGTCCCGCAGAAGTGCTGCCGTTCACAGGAGTCACAGCACACAAGAGTCACAGCAGAGTCTATGATCGAGCCGGGAACGGCCTTCCTTTGCTGCGCTTTCACACTGTGGCCGTTACAGCGGGAAGGAGCGGGAGGCTGCTGTCAGCCCTGAGCTGCTGTCGGACTCGCTGGAGCGTGCTGATCGCACCCCACGCCAGACGGGGTGTTCCTGCTGGCGTTCCCACTGCTGGGGCAGCAGGCGGAGGCTAATGTGCAACATTAACTTTACCCGGGTTCTGCGCTGAAGCCAGCCTGCTTCCTGATGTCAGCTTCTCTGTTCCTGCCGCCGCTTCTCTCATAACGCGGCCTGTCAGCGAATTCTCAGCTGAAAGGCCTGAAACACCAATTCCGTTAACATTTCATTTCGGGCAGCACTTTTACACAAACAGTCAAGGTCACTGTCCCCATCACGTCTAACTGTCTGAATACTGCCTGAAATCTGTTGAGGTTTGTCAGACACCCTATACACACACAACCTAAAACACAAACTCATACACGTGTTTAGACACAGACGCACACTTAAGGAAGGAGATTGTATAAAACGTTCTGTGAATAGTTCTACCCATAAGCCCCTGGTGTGTAACAGCAAAACCTCACAACCTGTAACATACCTGAACGTGATGCACTACCTGCCGGTGTGATGTGCTGTAGCCATGGAAACGGAATTCTTCCTGTCGCGGGACTGCAGCTGTCTGCTGCCGTAAGACACAGTCACCATCCGCTTAAAGCTGGCCTTCAGCTCGAGGAAAGCGTCTGCACGCACACTCCGATCCAAGCCTGTGAATGTTCCCCCGCAGCCAATGGACTGTGGCATGAGCCCAAACCCGCAGGCGTCTCCCAGCCGCACGTGCGTGGGTGGGGTAGGGGATGCTAGGCCACGGCGAGTTGTCTTGGCCGGAGAGAGCGTCCAGGACCCATCCGGGTGAAGGCTGGGGTGTCACAAATACCTCAGAGTCACTGAACGTCTGTTTGTTTAACCTGAGATGCAGAGGCCGGGACTATCGAGCCAGCTGCCCACACAGCAAAGAAGACAAGAAGAAGGGAACCTCTGTGCAAAAAACTAGGATAAGTGGTTAGAAGATGGATGGATAGATGGATGGATGGATGGATAGATGGATGGATGGATGGATGGATGGATAGATGGATGGATGTATGGATTGTTTTTTCAGCTACGTACTTTATGTTCAGGGCGGTGGGGAAATGGGCAGTTAGTGGCGTATCCTGGGACGCCAGCAGAGCCCTGAGCTGCGCACCGTTGTGCACGAGCCCAGCACCGCCGTCTCCCACAAGCGGCAAGTCGTGCCGTGAAGCATGACGTGTTACAGGAAACACGACAGCATGGCGCTTCCCTGAGCAGTGGGTGCGTGCAGATCATTACAGGAACCATGGGGGGGGACAGGGCGGTACCGTAAAACAATGTGGGGGAGGGGGGTGGCTGCTCAAATGCGCTGACGCCACAGAGGGATGCCACAGAGAAAGCTGTGTGTCTGTGTGTGTGTCTGTGTGTGTGTGTGTGTGTATGTGTGTGTGTGTCTGTCTGTCTGTGTGTGTGTGTCTGTATGTGTGTCTGTATGTTTGTGTGTGTGTGTGTGTCTGTGTGTGTGTGTCTGTGTGTGTCTGTGTGTGTGTGTCTGTGTGTCTGTGTGTGTCTGTGTGTATCTATGTCTGTGTGTGTGTCTGTGTGTGTCTGTGCATGTCTGTGCTGAACAAGCTCCTATAACCTACTGCTAGTTACTGTCATAAACATAAAAAAGGCCTCAAAAATCAGGATTAATGTCCTTGTATCTAAGGTGGCTCCATCCATCCTGCTGTCACGGTAATATAGTACATGTAAATGTTAAATATTAATAAGTTAATAAATAAGTGAGCCACATTATAGCAATTCCATGCAAAGGTCTGATTTATGTCGCAATCGTAATACTGATGTAATGCCACGTATTTCTAACATGTAAATGAATATATGAATAGAGGAAATGGCTGTATTCAACAGGTCATATGAAAATATATGCAAATTGACACTAAGCTTGTACATGCTCCTTTTTGCCAATATGAGTCTAAATCCCATATCCATAATGCTGGAATTGTCTGCTAGATGCAATGTTTAACAAAGAAAAAAAATCAAATAACACTGGGTTACAAAAAAATTTTTTTGTGAGTTGTCTAATATATTTCTGCTGATTTAACATATTTCTGGCCCACAGAACACGAATATGGCATCAGT
>JAODLC010000043.1:7404452-7421326 GCA_026781145.1 Hippopotamyrus pictus | reverse complement strand
CTTCAGTGCAAACATGTACACACGACAAACAATACACAATAACCAAGTGATGAACAAACAATAAACACATAGTGCAACGGTTTGTAGCGCTATATACATTAGAAATAATTAACTGGATAGAGACTGAAATATATGAATACCAATGTGATAATACTAACTTCACCCAGAGTCAGACAATAATATTAGCTGTACACAGTATCAGGTTGCAATGCTAACTGTCTGACAGTCTAACCCAGTATCTGACAGTAATATAAACAATAAACAAGGGTACCTGCCTCATGATAAAGTTAACTGGACGCAGTGTCTCACATGGATGCTAACTGTTCCACCATTGTCTTCAATCAACAGGCTAATTATTCAAAGGTGTATTAGGTTATTATGTGGACTTCTATAATATGTAAACAATACCATCAATCCGGCAAATCAGTATATTGTCATGGGGGTGGCGGGGGGTGGTGGGGGATACACTCTTGACCAGTGACTAGGGTGGACCGGCAACAAAAAGCGGCTCAGGAATTTGTCCTTGATTAGAGGCGGGGGGGCCCCCTTGGTATATTCATTAATCATCCATTAATCATCGTCTGCGATTAACCTGGTAACACGCCACGATCTACCGATGGGTTGGGCACCCCTGGTATAACAGCTACCATCCCTTCCAAAAGTATTGGAGCAGTGAGGGCAATTTATTTTTGCTATACACTGAAAACATTTGGGTTTGACATCAAAAAATGAATGGTATTTACATCTAGACCTAAAGATCTGGTGTTCCATTGCAAACGATCACCATTCTAAGTTGTGTAACATATCTAGATGTAAATACCTGAAAATAAAAGCTGAATTACTGATCTCTTGTCTCATATTCATGTTTTGGTGTCAAACCCAAATGTTTTCAGTGTACAGAAAAAACAAAGGAATTGGCTTCATTGTACCCATACTTTTGGAGGGGACTGTATCTAATGCCAAGGTTGGGGAAGAACGACCAGCCCTCACAAGACCTGCCCACAGGGAAAATTCCCAAACTTCCTGATAGCCAGTCTGCACCTGTTATCCCAGCCTATCACGGGGCACATACACATACACATGCTACAGACAAAAAAAGATGCCAGCTAGCCTAGGTGCCTGTCTTCAGATTGTGGGGGAAAACTGAGGTACCTGAAAGGGCCAGGAAACCTCCCACCTCCAATTACTGAACCAGCCATGAAGAATACAAGAAATTAAAAACAAGAACTATGTATTTATATCCATTTTCTACACCTACTTGTCCTGTGTAGAGTAGTTGGGGGTCCGTAGACTATCCAGGATGCTACTGATGCAAAGAAGGGAATCACTCAGGATGGGGCACTGATATTGCAGGACACACCACACCATTCACACCTGCGACAGAGACTTGAACGCTGGTCCAGGGGTATGATGTTAACCCTAATCCTAACCAATCAGTCATCAGGCTGCTCCTCGTATACATAATGGTCTCATTAAGTCCATTGGAGTGAATACATGCCATTTACATTAACTAATGTACCTAACATCATGTTTTTCAACTGTCGATGGAAACTTCTATAAGAAAAGGATAGCATACGGCACACAAACCCTGTGAGACCACCATGCCACCAAGCCATAAAATTATTCTTGCCTATAATAATAGTAATTTTATCTTTATTTATATGATTTATAAAATATATGGAAGTTTGTGTATATTTAATTATCTTGTCAATCACTAGTGAATAGGACAATAGACTTATAATTATTATAATATAAAAAGATATATTTTATCAGACTGACTGAGGACTTTAAAATATTTGGTGCATTTGGAAAAACATTTAATATATAAATATGCCATTGTGACAGTTTAAGTGTGAAGCAACAAACTAGGCCAAATATTTACCACAGTATATATAATCCATATACAGTGGCCTGTAGAACACTATGACATAATACCCTGCTCAATCATTCCATGCAAGTGCTGTTTGAATTACTATAGAATTCCCATTGGAAATTAAATAGAATAAAACTGACATGGCACTTTAAGCTCTTGTTGTTGTTGTCAGCCAGAAATTCCTTCCACAGTTTTCAGAGCCTGTCAACCAGCTGGCGCCTAAGGCCACCTTGCACAGAAAGTGGGATGGAGCCAAAGAAAGACCTAAACAGCTCCTGTGCCTGAACCTGAGCAGGGCAAGTATCGATTACGGGCAGAAAATACCAGGAATCTCCCAGTCAGGCACATGGCAATGCATGGGGGTAAATTATGGGGGGATGGGGGGTTATAGCCCCCCCCAATAAATCAAAACCAGCTAATACAACCCCCCAATAATCATGTTTCCCCCATAATGGGTGGAGACTTCAACCCCCCTAATGTTCCAGCCAAAGTTACGCCCTTGTGGCAATGTAGGAAATGTCACTGACAAAGGTCCCTATTTGATCGTTCTTTCTGTTTATTTTCTTTTTTACTTGACATAATCTGCCATTGTTTGCTTTAATAGAGAGTTATGCATTTAAAAATGCTGAAGTTCAGTTTTCAATACCTATAACTTAACAGTCCAAGACCATAAGCCATGACCATAACCACAACCGACATTTTCTCATTTACTGTAATGGAATGTTATTGGTTTATAGTAGATTCTCTTAGCTGCTTTTGAGATTTTTATTTTACTCCACTGATCTGTGGAGTCTTAAGATGGTCTTAAGATGTCTCTGTGTAAAGCTGTTTTTAAGGTCTGTTTTTAAGGTTTTAAGGTGAATGCTATTATGCTTTACTGTATGTTTTACCATATGTTGTGCTGTGTATTTCTGTGTATGTATATTTGAAATGACAGCAAAGTCTGACCTGATTTGTTTTCAGATAAAAACAAAAGACATTTAATAACAATAATCTTTCAGTAAAACAATACCAAGCTTATTTAAAGCAGCTTCTCATTCAAAGAAATTTCACTTTAGAACTGAAACTTGTTTGGCTGTGTAAATGTAAATGTTAAATGCTGTGAAGAGCAAGCTACAGTACCTCCGCCTTGAATAGGCTGCTGCCTCCCTCTACTGGTTTCTGAGAACCAGTGGAGATACTGCACACCAGAAGTATGTAAACTACCCTACTTCTGGCACATAATCCTAGACTCCATGACTTTCCTAAGTATCTAAGAACAATGTGGCTCATACCTATTTGGTACAACAGCAAATGTTCTGAACAGTTTAGAAATCATCATTAATATTTAGACTTGATAACAATGGTCATGCCAAGGTCGGATTCGGACGCAACCCTGAACGTGTCCCACGCTGATCCATCTTCAAATTCTTCTTATTTATTTATTTATTTGTCCGTCCATCCATCCATTCACCCACACATCTATCTATCTGAGGGGGCACTGACTTGCCAGCCACTTTGCCTTGAAGATGATTGGTTAGGGTGCCACTTCAGCTATGACCCCTACCACACGAGAGGCATTTTCCTATCTGGATCTGTCACTAATAATTGACACGCGTCAAACTAGTGTCAAAAGCTGTGATACTTGAAGAAGCTGAGGACACTGCCTTCTATCTTGGGAGACATTTCTGTGCATGTATCGTGGGTACAATAGCTTTTTCCTCCTAAGCCTGCCTGGACCACTGTCTCCATGGAGACCCGTTAGGCTGCTGCAGTATGTGCATGTTAGAGAGGTGAATGCGTGTGCGCAGATTTTGAACTCTGAATGTCAAAGCAAGAATCCTTTCTCAGCGTTTCGATGAGTAATAGAACAGTGTTAAACATGCTATTGCATCTATGAGTCAGATAGAGACTCTGCGTTCAAAAAATCTCCGACTGCCTCTATTATTTTTGACGTTTTCTTTGCAAACAGTAATTCACTTTAATATTACTAATTATGTAATACTTATACACATACTAATTAGATACAGACATATTTTAAGTTGAGTTATGTCAATGCAGTACACACTCATAAATCTGAAAGAGAATCGCCAGATCAGAGAGGCTTAAAATTTAAAAGACAAATTAAATTCTATACAAGGGACAAACGCACTAACTGAACTGAATTATTGCGAAAGGTTTATGTTTTCTTCTTTACGTTTATGTGACATTTTTGTTAAGTGGTGAGTGCTGCTATTCCGGCAGTAGAATTTCCCACAAAATAATAAATAAAAAATGGAATGCGTAAAATTTTGCTGTAAGAAGGATAGTTTGACGTCCTCCTGACGCGTCATAAATCGACGCAAAACTTTGTTGAGAGAAGAGGCGCTCAATCAATTCGCTGAGAGACGTTTTCCTGACATCACAGCTGGTCTGCGCTTAACGCGGTACCGTAAAAAGACAAGAGGCTCATCTAGGGGTGGAACACAGCGTTTCCCAAACCAAGAAAGAGACTGTACATTTATGGTCGCTGTAATGATTTAATACCATTGGATTCGGAAATAGGAAATAAAACCCATGTTCGGCAACAAAATGACATTGAATCAATCCAATTTGATTGGGCACATAGATGACCTGCAGGACCTTACCATCATCGAAAGACCAATACGGAGGAGTTTAAAGGTATTTCTGTCTATACTGGTCTTGAATATCCAGTTATGTTCTACATTAATCAGATTTGAAGAACTGTACGAGTAGCTGTACTGTAATAAGTATTGCATTTGATAAATGTATTTGTTGTTGTTTCACCACAAATGTATTACAGTTCTTACGTGTGTTTTTTCTTTTTTTCTCGTAAATTATGTGAACTAGAGATTCGCTTGAAATTCAAAACTTCAATTGTAAATTAAATGCAGGTTATACTAATAATAGATTACGTGTGATGCGATAACTCACAATATTTATTAAAAGGCATACTCGTTAAATTGTCTAGTTGTTTCACCAGTCGAATTTGTACTGAAGATGACGAGAGAGAGATCTATCAGTTATGCGATGTTGGCAAATATTTGCGCAGTAACATTAACCATTGAATGCAAATATACGTTATGCGCGAGGATGTTTGTTATGTACGTGTCATAAGGGATGTATCCAGAAGTGTTTAGATGGTCAGTCCAAACCATTACCACTGCAGCCTTTAATGCAACACGGGGATTGCCCACTTCGCCACCGTGACGCAGTTTCTGTCAGGAGTCTCTTCCAACAGCTGTGCCTCTCAGGCTTTCCGCTACAGATATCGTTGTTCGGTGTAAATCTTATTGATTTCTTAAGCGGATACTTTAATAGCTTTTCGTTTTAATAATAATAATAATAATAATAATAATAATAATAATAATAATAATAATAATAATAATAATAAAATACTCTCGTTTACAAATATTTTAACAAGTAGTCTCGACATGCCATTCTATCTGTTCGTGTTCCCGCATGCAGTTTTAAACTGCGCATACATGTGAATATGTAAGGCTCAGATGCCGTGGGTGGGTATCTCCTGCTGACTGCTTCATAGGCGGAGCCAAGCAGTCTTCGGGAGCTTGAAGGTTTACAGTAGCAAAACACATCCCCCACCTCTGCTGGCCAACGAACTCCCTGCTACACTGGGAGAAGTAACAAAGGCAGAGGGGCTAAGTCACTTCAGTGGCATGCAGTACAACCTGTGCCTCCCTCCCAAGGGTGAAACTGTGCCTAGTACTGCAAACTCCTACCTGACTTCAGCACAAGGTGCCAGGACCTTTCACTGTTGAACACTTTTTCCAAAAATCTGTCAATTTCTTTGCACCAAAATACTTTGTTCACCTGTGCACTATGCAATAAAATTAATTTGATGGTGGAGATGTGTGTTCCCATTTATCTACTCTGATCATGATTCTGTGTTTGGATAAGTTTCCAACTTAGGGAATTTTATTTGTTTTCCTTTTTTGTGCTCAGGTTTCTGAGCTGTTCTAAATAAATTTCTTTAAATTTCCTACCTCTTAATTTTCTGTTTTCCTTCTCTTAGAGTGCCGAGGAGATTGAGAAGCTGACTGTGGATGAGGACCTAAACGATATTGAGCGAGCTGTGTACCTTCTCAGGTAATGAGGCGAGCCAAAAGCCTCAGTGAGAATTTTATTCTTGCATCTCCTTTTATGGCTGCATATTTACTGACGCAGGTAACGTTAAGTTTCACCCAGCATGAGGTCAGATTTGGACTTGCAGCCATTGTTTGCCAAGCCAAGTTTAGTTATCACTACTGCCCATGACTGAAGTTTTAGAAGATGTGACAATTTAAAGTTTCACTATGTGTCTACACTTTTTCTTAGAAAATGATAATGATCTATCTGTTGCTGTGTCTAGAACAGGGGTAGCCAATCTCATCCACAAAGGGCCGTTGTGTATGTGGGTTTCCTCCGTAACTCCCTAATTAGATTACTAATTAGAGGACTGATTGGCTGAAAGAGTCCTCACGCCTGGGTTTGAACAGCTGACCTACAGGTTATCCCAAAAACCTGCATATGTCAACATGGGGGGTTATCATGTTAATAGTCACATAGCGAGGACCACTCCCATATTTAAGGACATGGAATGTTCTGGAATCTATTCTTTTGAGGTTCTGTTGTTATGTTAGTAAACACTTTCATTAATTTGTAGCAAACCACAGCTATTATTATTTTTATTCTTACCAAAGAGTCCAGCAGCTGTTTGGTTTGTATTGCTTTCTTTTTACCCATTGAATGAATGAATAAGTGAATGAATAATAATTATAATAACGATAATAATTATCATTATATTGATGATGATGATGATGATGATGATGATGATGATGATGATGATAATGATGATGATTTTGGCTAGAAGGTGACTGAGAATTGCAGGCAGACCTGATGCAGATGGGACTAAGAAATTGCCAACTGGACAATTATTTTTGTTGAGGTTTTACACACTGAATGGAAAGTAAGAGTAGTTCAGAAAAACCACAACCAAGGCAGCCTACGTGGCAATCTGCAATTCATCTTTCATTATTGAAATAGCTGCTTGTGCTGATTAAACTTCTGGCTGTCAGGGGCCTATCACAGATTAGCTTTGTTCCCTATAGACAACAGATTAGAGTTCTGTCACCAAAGTAACTGATGAGTTTTCGGCTTTGAAAGGATAGGACCAGCGGGAGCCCTATACACATTTCAAGCTGACAGAGGCACTGTGAAACAGAAAATGATGATGTAACTAAACCACAAACTTACAAATGGAACCTTATCTATAATAAGCTATATAAAGGTATATAAAGACTCTTTGTGGACAAATGTTACAGAAAAATGCTAAAGATTTCGCTCTGGACATATATCATGTGCATATTTAATTTATTTTTAATTAATACCCATCCTAATATAATTGTCTCAAAGCACTTAAAGAATCAAAACCACATTGATCTGACATATAACAGTTAAAAGGGCAGTTCACCCCAAAATAATAAAAAAAACACTTGTTTCAAACATGCTGTAGGGCTAGCTTCCCATTTAGATTGTTGTGATGAGAGTTGAAATAGAAATTTCAGTCACAACACATTGAACACATCGGACCGTGAAGCAGATGGGTTACAGCAGCAGAAGACCACATTGAGTGCCACTCCCTCCTGTCAGCTAAGAACAGGAAACTGAGGTACTACAGTGGGCACAGGCTCACCAACATTGGATAATGGAAGATTGGACTCAGATGAGTCTCGATTACTGCTGGAATATTCAGGTGGTAGGGTCAGAATTTGGCATAAACCACATGAAAGCAGGGATTCATCCTGCCTTGTATCAACAATTCATGCTGCTGCTGGTGGTGTAATGCTGTGGGGGATATTTTCTTGGTCCACATGGACCTCTTAGTACCAACTGAGCATTACTTAAATGCCACAACCTACCTGAGTATTGTTGCTGACCATGTCCATCCCTTTATGACAGCGTACTCAGCTTCTACTGGCTACTTCCACCAAGATAACACGCCATGTCACAAAGTTCATATCATCTCAGACTGATTTCTTGAACATGACAATGAGTTTACTGTACTCAAATGGCCTCCACAGCCACCAGACCTCAATCCAACAGAGCACCTGCGGGGTGTGGTGGAATGGGGGAGTCGCATCATGAAGGTGCAGCCGACAAATCAGAACTGACTGCATGATGCTGTTATGTCAGCATGGACCAAAGTCTTAGAGGAATGTTTCAAACACCTTGTTGAATCTATGCCACAATGAATTAAGGCAGTTCTGAAGGCAATAGGGGGTCCAACTTAGTAGTAGCATGGTGTACTTAACATTGCGGCCAGTGAGTGCAATTAAGTCTTGTAGGTACCATTGTATATATCCCCATTGTTTGGGTGAGTGGTTATACTCTCCAGAGTTTGGTAATGTTAAGTTTTCAAATTTCCTCTTTAGAAAGATTCCTGCTTTAAACAAAAACTGTATGTAGCATTTGTTGGAGAGTTAAGTTGTGTTACCAACCCAGCAATGAATTAGTCCAGACCTACAGTATGTGTAGATCCAACAAGAGCTCATAGTCCTCAAACTAGAGAATATACTTTTCCCCTCATTAAATCACTCCTTTTCTCACATTATTATTGTGTTTCATTAATGACTCTCAGTTCTCCAGGGTCACCAGCTCTGGATACACACTACAGAACTATAGTCCTGTAATTCTTGCGAGGCTTATACCACCTCTGTTGGTTACATTGGTTCTTGGTTTTGTAAAAAAGCAAGTTGAGGGAGGCATAAAGACAATTTCCCCAGGGGATCAGTAAAGTATCAATTATTATTATTGTAATGTCATTCAACGTTCTTGCGCGTTTCCCTGTGTACGATCCTGAATAAACCCCATGTTCCTTGACTTCCTGGATTCATTCTCATGTTTTCCCACTCCGTGCTCCATGCATCATGCGTCATGACAACACGGGGAGAACATGCAAACTCTACATACATGGAACCATGGCAGAGGCTCAACCCGTTCCCTCACACCTCGTCCCAGAGGCGTTAGGCAACACTGCTAACTACTGTGCCACCATGCTGCCCCCATATATTTTATGTCCTACTCATTTCTTTTGATGTTGACAAGTGAGATACTGTGCCTCTACCATCTTCCCTAGGGGTCCCTCTGCTTCCTTGGGAAGGCTTATTTTTATACAAACCTCTTGAGAAAGTTCAAATTTCATGATTGTATAACACTATCTTACACACAGTCTACTCACAAACCATTGCCACTTGGAAGCTGGGGTTTGGCTTAGAGCTCAGTAAGGGATGCTCTGGTAAGGCTATCGGCAGACTACTTACTACTAGAACTCATACTTGACTAAGCCTTCTATCATTTAAAGTAGTGCAGAGAATGCATCTTTGCCTGAGATTTATCAAAATCTTAAGAACATGTGATCATTCAACCTGTGATCTTATGACATATATTCGCCCTCTGCCCCAGATTTGTAGCATTATTGTGTTTTCTTGGAGTCAGACTGGAGTGATCATTGATCACCATTTATGGTATTACAGCTGACCTGCCTGTTGTCTTTGTATTGCATGCAGGTTGATATCACATTTTTCTCATGTTTGGCACAATGCAGAATTAACAGTACAGACGTTCCTCTACTTACAAATGAGATACGTTCCAAACGGCCGTTCATAATTTGAAATGTTCATAAGTTGTTATTCAACACCATTTTAAGGGTATACGCAAGTACAAAGAACTAGGATGCTGGGAGTATGTACGTTACACCGCTGCGTGGTGGGAGTAGCAGCCATAAATTGTATTAGGTGGAATTTGGTGCGCAGAAAAAAAAATTGATGTTGCAGACTGTCACGATCGGCTGGCGGCGAGCAGGCAAAGACGGGAGCGAAGGCGTAGATACGGGTATGAAGGGGTTTATTCCGGGGGAAACAGGCAGACAAGGGATGACCAGCACAGAACACCATAACACGTACAATGCCGAATCTGGCAAACAGGGGAAGACGCGGACTGATATACACAAGCCAGAGCAAACGGAACAAGGCACAGGTGAGAACCATCAGGTAAAAACACGGGGTAACGAGGTGGGCGTGGCACACAGGAGGATCGAACGGAGCTGGGCATGACACATACTATGATTCACAGGTTACAATGAACTTGTAAATTTCCATATTTTTTTCCCCTCTAGCCTGCTATCATTACCATGACAATAGGCCAACAACTGTACAGGAGCCGGCAAAGACGCGGGAAGCCAATCAACGCTAATAGACACGTTTGTGTTGAAGCCGTGAGCTAATGGCAAGCTGGCGACAGGAGTCTCTGCAGAGCAGCATGCCTCACTGTTCACAGCAAATGTGGTTTTACTGGAAACTCTAATGACCATTCAGTGTCTCCAGGTCAGTGAATCAAACTCCAGTCACATCAATCAAAAACATTCACAACCAACTGCGCAAGATACTGCTGGATGGAATGTGAAGGGGGCCAAAAGGGGGGCATCTTAGAGAATGTGGAAGAGGAAGAGGATTTAAGGAAGAGTGATGATGCTCTGAGAGCCTAATATTCATTTCTGGGGAGTATTGCTGGTGATTGGATTTGTTGGAGACTGGCAATAATTAAAGACCTTTTTTAATGATTACCTTCATCCTGCAGTGAAGAATTTCTGTTCTGCCATGAGTGAAAATCGCCCCCCGCCCTCATTTACAGGGGACAGGAACTGCACGGTACAAATGTGAAATTGAAATTCAGAATTAGACTCTGCCAACAGGGGTGTTACTTCTGAGAGAATTTCCCTGTAGCCTTTAAAATGTTGGGCAGAGGACCTGCTAGAGAAAACGTCACTGAGCATCCACAGGCACCCAAGCTCTGCAATCTGAACGATTGCTCCCTTAAAGTCACGTTCATTTTCCATCTGGTGTACATTTATCACCAAGGACACTGAACATCAACTCTTTCCACAACTATTTTTTTAAGTTGACCGTTTAATTAAGAACACTAAGACTTTGGGGGGGCGGGGATTTACATTTTTTTTTCTTCAATATGACGCGATGTATTTTGTTTTGTTGTTGCATACTGTATGTTGTCGTTTGTTTGTGTCTTCCTGCTCGCGTTCCTCGTGTTTGTGGGGGGTCCTCGTGCCGTAACAAATAGTTCGTTGTATAGTCGGTCTGGCGCTGGCCTCCCTCAGCGCCAGAGGATATGGTTACAAGGCGGCGTTTCCATGGTGTCATGGTTGCGGGCGCTGGAGCACCGCCACAGGGCACGACCGCGTTTCGGAGGAGGGCGGGAGCGCCATCATTTAAATTAGCTTCTGCGATGCAAGCTATTAGCGTGCTGGAGCGCTGGCGTCCCCCTCCCCCGCCGGGCACAGCGTCTCTGTGGTGACCGCCTCTTCTCCATCGCTGCCAGACCACATTCCGTCATAAAACATCGCTTCCCGCTAGAATGGCAGGAATCTTCACCCCACACCGTGTAATGACAACCAGACGTTCAGATAAAAAATAAATAAACGGAAAGTTTAAGTGCTGTCGTTGCTCTCGGTTTAACACTTGAGATTTAATGATCGAAACTAGCTTTGGCTAAGGGCTTCGCTTTAGCTTAACCTTGTTGCTAAAGGTTTTCAGGGTTTGAGGCCTGGTCTACATCATTAAGTAACAAATCACATTATGAAAAACAAGCCTGACGCGAGACGTACTGTGAGCGGAACCAAACATAAATCTTACATAGCGAGTGTAGCTTGATCCAAAGCAGTGCTGAAAGTGGCCCGGTACCCATACCCGGCACTGGCATCCCTTTGTTATTGTTATTCTCTTCGGAATACCAGGAACATTTCTTGGGCATGTTCTGAATAACAAGGGGAATGCTGGCACCTGTGTCTTCCCACTTCAAGCACCGATCCAAAGGAACTCAGAGGAAAAGGTTAAGTCATAAAGTTCAGTATTTTCTCGCTGACTCTGTGCCGAGGTCTAGTTGTGGTGGCCTTAGCTGTGGTTATGGGTTCTGAGAATGAAGAGGAGGATGAGGAGCTCAAAACGACAGGGAGGCACAAACACAGGAACAAATAATCGCGATGAAATTCCTCCGAGAGATAAAAGACATTCCGCAAAATACGGGATACCCCAGTGCAGTGTGCATGCCGCACCTACCGCAGGCACCTCGCAGTATTTCAGAGAGCCACCATCTGGACCGTAGCGGGAGACATCTGCGGACTATCTCGCAGGGTTTCCTGGACATTCACGCTCCACTGAAATGTCCGAGGAAGGAGCGCGGAGCCCTGAGATTGGGCTGTACCTTGGCATGGGCCTTCACGGGGACACGGCCGGGCAGGAACACGACACGGTCCAGGTAGTCCAGCGTAAATGCACACGGCGGTTCAGTTTGGGGGGCTGCTGCTTTCCAGTGATGAACGTGGCACCCTTGAGAACGCGGGATTATTTGTGTAGAGCTGTGTAGGGTCTTTTCCCCTGAGACTGTATCTGCTGCCTTAGTGATGGAACCAAGAGCCCAGAAAGGCGCTTGGGCTCCAAACCCCGGGATTAATGCCTCCCCTGCTTAGAACATGCACAACATTCAGGAGTGCAAGTATTGAACATGAGGCCTGCTGTTTCCACTTCATCTTCTCTGCATAAAGGTCTCTGTAAATTATTTTTAAAACGATTAATTGCATTACGTGAATTGCATTAATATAATTAGAATTATAAGTTTCAGTATTAGTTACCAATTTGTATATTAGCCTGCTTTGGTTCAGTACCCAACCTAGAAGACACACACACTCACACACAGGTTTGTAATTATATCTTTGTGGGGACTCTCCATTCATTTCTGGGGAAAACTCTAATCCCAACATGACGACCTTAACCCCTACCCAGCCCTAACCTTAACCGTAAGTAACCAAACAAAATATGAGACTTTTGGCACTTTTGCTTTTTTGATTGTATTCACAGATCTTTGTGGGACCCTGAAAAATGGTCCCCACAATGTCAGAAAATCAGGTCCCCACAATGTAATATAAACCAAATCCACTCACGCACACATTCACACATAACAACATTTTCCATAAATAAGGGGAGCAAATAAGAATATGTCGTTAGCAGGACATATCTGTGTGATTATAATGTATGTATCTATGCATTATTTATTTTGTTTATATGACCATAGTCATGGAGACTGGTTAGCCAGTCCGGTGAGTATTACTGTAGCTGTAATATGAAAAGCAGCATATTAGCTAAGCAGTTTATGATGGGTGTGTCAATAATCAGCAAGCGGCTTAGTGCAACTTTTTTATATATCCAGATTACAGATGTTCCCTGTTCATACCACTTCCTTAAAAATAATTCACAGTATGTGACCTGCAAATGCCATGCACGCAGGTGAACCAACCCACAGGCAGACACTTCTTGGGGACTTGTGCTCCTGCACTTACAGTACTGCTGTGGCAAGTCCCCTAATTATGTTATAACTGCCTGGGAATAGAGTTAATATATCACCTCTACAACCACTCCCTGGACCCTTGAGCAAGACTCTCAACCCCCAATTGCTGCAGGCACCGTCTCCCCTGCTTACTAAAACATGTGCGTCCCTTTGAATTAAAGTGTCTGCTAAGTATATAAAATGTAAAATGAGTCACATCTTTAAGTCTCCAGCATAGGCAGATGATAGGCCTACTTGAGACAGCAGAACAATGCTTCCGGAGAATTCTGTTCCCACTGTCACCAATAAAACATTGTGGGTAAGGACTTATTCAAGTGGTGTGGGATGGAAAACTGAAGCAAAATTCATTTGTAGTTCTACAGCCCATATTTGACCTTTCACCTACCTTTACCTGGGAAACAAATTCTCTGCTGCCTCATCTTTGTGGCACAAATTCCGACACACCAGGTGCGAAAGGCACACGGTGATAAGATGAAATCCTTTACGCTAACGAGAGGAGCAAGCAGAACTAAACAGCAAACAGAAATGCCAGGAAGAGGATGAAATACAAGTCACCAGCATTCAGGTTGGGAGCGAGGAGCAAAATGTCAACTTCGTAACTCAAGAGAGCTCTCAGATTAGCATCCGGAAAATGTGCTGTTGCTTCTTTCAGTGTTTGAAAGGCATCTTACCCAGAAGCAGGCCGACGCTAAAGTTGTGTTAATAATTACTCTCTCGTGACCTCCAGGCTGAGGGCTAACATTATGCAAGGGATTCGCAGCCCTGTCTACTCCCACTAAAACAACTCTGATCTCTCATCTCCAAGCAAACATGACTGCGGTGGATCCGGCTTGAGATACCGGCCCGTCGGCTGAGAGAGTGAGCAGAAACACATCATCACGTTACACTCGGACCCTAACAGATAAGATGTGTCTGTCTATGTGCTTGGCGGTGACACGACTTAGCCGGCCCCAGCTCACACGCCGTGTCCCAAATACACCCAGGCCGTCCTGCAGCGGATAAATGCAGCCGAATGTGTTAAGCAGATTCCGCGGATTAGGTTTCATTATGTATCGCTAGGTCGAGAGCATCTGTGCTCTTGTTATGGCTGAGCAGCTATTGCTACAGTCAGAAGCCTGTTTGCTGTAGAAATACTGCAGCTGTTTCCATCACCGTCTTTCCTACATATGTCACAAACGCAGGACAACATACTCACATGCATCCCTCCCTGTCAGCTACAGCCTTCAGCCTGAAGGTCATACTTAAGTTATGAACCCAGGTGTTCCTGCCTTTACTGGTGCTGGGGAAAAATCATAAGATGACTCTCCCATAAAGGATTCCTCTGCGCTCAGCATGGCTGGTTGAGGGACCAGATCGGGAGGCAGAGGCATCCCCGTTAGAACATGCATGCAGTGCATTGGACCATAAAGTCCTGGAGATGTATCAGGCATTTAGCATGTTTAGCTACAACAGCAGAGCTACTTCCATCCATTTATCCTGAACAGAGCGATGGGGGGGCCTGGAACCCATCGCAGGCAGCACAGGGCACGAGCCAGCCCAGATAGGATGCCAGCCCATCGCAAGGCACATACACAATCGGCTATTTAAAGACACCAATTCACCTGCTTCCACGTTGTTGGACTATGGGGGAAAACCCAAGCATCAGTGAAAGAACATGCAAACTCCACACACATAGAGGGGAGGCGGGATTCAAACCCACAACCCTGCAGGTGTGAACCACAAAGCCACTGTGCCACACAATTCTCAACATTGCACAATTTCATTTAAATCTATTTTTACATTTAAACATGTTAAATATAGCAAAAAAGAAGACAATAATCTAAAAATAATAGGGTGAATAACTCAAATTGCGAGTAAAATACCAGAAAGCTTTTCTCAGATACTGCTTGTCTGGCTGAACACACCAGTGCAGAACGTCCTGCTTCACGCGTGACTTTGGTTCAACGTGTAAGGCGGCTGGGAGAGATGATGCTAGCAGGACACCATGGTCTGATGGAGCTTCAGCTCTTTCTGCTACTGCCGGCATTTTTCAACAAATGTGCCTTTAAAAGCACATTCAGATTAAACGTGATGATTAATGTAGCTGGGAGTAAACACCTCCTCTGGCTCATAACTACAGTAGTCTCTACCAAAATGTCTGAGTGAATTGAGGGCATTAATTGGGACAAACAGCAAGAGAGAAATGTAATATGGAGCTAAAACAAACTATTCTAGTTTTATCTTGAATGCCAAGAATGAGAGGAATTTCTGGCGTTCCATAACCAGGAACTGTATGAACGGTAGGGACCTGGTATACAAATTATATGGGACATAAAAGCAATGCTGATTTTCTCTTGGCTTGCTCTTCTGTAAACCTCACACAGTTTCCAGTTTGAAAATACTGAGTGCTGCCTAGTCCTCCAGACATACTCCAGTTGAATAATGATATTCAGGGTTATTCGGGGTTAGGGGCATTTAGGGTCACTTCAAGAACAGAACCATGTGACACAAGGGATGACTGAAAGACCTGAGTTTTAATATTATAAATATGATCACCTTAACATTTTTACTGCACTGTCTGTACTTTTAAATTCAGTTCTTGCGTTGTCGTGTCTTATCTTCGTGGCCTTTTTGCATTTTATGTCATACAGTATTCTCACTGGCCACTTTATTAGGTACACTTTGTTAGTACCAGGTTGGACGCCCTTTTGCCTTCAGAACTACCTTAATTCTACAGGGCAGGGTGAATCTCCCGTACCACCACATCAGATAGGTGCTTCATTAGATTGGGATCTGATGACTGTGGAGGCCCTCTGAGTACAGCAAGAAACCAGTCTGAGATTATATGAGCTTTGTGACTTGGTGTGTTATCCTGCTGGAAGTAGCCATTAGAAGCTGGGTACACTGTGGTCATAAAGGAATGGACATGGTCAGCAACAACACTCAGGTAGGCTGTGGCACTTAAATGTTAATCATTCAGTACTAAGGGCCCCAAAGCATGCTGAGAAAATATCCCCCACACCATTACACCAGCACCAGCAGCCTGTATTGTTAATACTGTACAAGGCGGGACGGATCCCTGCTTTCATGATGTTTACGCCAAGTACTGACCCAACCACTGAGACTCCTCTGACCAGGCAACGTTTTTCCAATCTTCCACTGCCCAATTTTGGGTCCACCGTACCTTTACTTTCCTGCTCTTCGCTGACAGGAGTGCCACTCAGTGTGGCACTTCTACTGCTGCAGCCCATCTGCTTCAAAGCTTTGCATTCTGAGAAGCTCTTCTGGATACCTTGGTTGTAATGAGAGGTCATTATGGGCCTATTCATTTCAATGAAATGAATACACTTAGGTATGACTTAGTTATGACCTTCAGGCTGAAGAAACACTGCTCTGGTCAATGCGTGGGCGTTAGCATGTTGTAGTATATTGTTTTACCAACTGTGTGAACGTAGCTCTGTGAGGTTCAGGTACACGATATATGTAAGGAATAATTGACGACGGGCCGTTGAATTATTAGAAAAATAATGCACACCCGAGGTGGTGATGCGGCAGCGACGCGAAGCGGAGTGGCCGTTACACCTCGGGTGTGCATTATTTTTCTAATAATTCAACGGTCCGGAGTCAATTA
>JAODLC010000043.1:7387179-7404352 GCA_026781145.1 Hippopotamyrus pictus | reverse complement strand
TCCCTGAAAATAATTGCACACCTCAGAACGTTCGTCAGCCAATCAGATTCAAGCATTCAACGGTCCCGTAGTATAAGCACAGATAATTGTCCCAGACGTATGCATGTATATGGCTGGGCTGAGGATAAAGATCCTTTGCATCTTGAATCATTTTAGGGGGAACGCGAAGGTAAGGCTTAGGGAGTGAGGTAGGGTGCTGGCTGCAACAAAACACACACGCAGGGGACATGATGATTAAGAAGGAAAACTGCTATTCTGACATTGCCAGGAGAGTCAGAGGCAAACTGGGCTCAGGTCTTAAATGCTGCAAACCCCGAAAGACAAACAGCTACAAATGAGGATCAGCTGGGGTAACACTGATCCAGAGAGCGGCCATGTGAAGGGGGGGGGGGGGGGGCTCCTCCTCTCCCCACTCCCCCGGCATCTACATTACAGTAAGCCAGTCTTTATAAGCGTTTCTGCCTAGAGCACATGCCCAGCGGTGATGGGGATTCCCGCATGCTGCAGTCAGCACCTATGAGGAGGAACCAGGAGGCAACACAGGTAATGGCTCCATCAAGCTGGTCTTCCCCCACACCTAGAAAAGCACTCGGAACAAATGGAAAAGACACAGAAGGTGTGTTTTCTGCAGAGCATTTATTTCCAGGAAACACACCAATATCCACAATCCTTGGGCTTACTGTAGAATACAATGGTTTGTAATAACAGAGGCAGGCACTGCTTTGTGAGACTCGTGAAAATATTACAGGGCTTCAGCGATTCGTTGGCTCTAGGTACAATTCAGTACCGAATGCAGTAACTTTTATTATTACAATATAATTATAATTTTCTGATTCGGTTTGTAACCTGAGGACTCTGCCTGTGCAAAATCTGTAACAGATGAGGGCCTCCATCTGAGAGGGCAATATCCAGGGAGTATTGGTTTGAGATCCGTAACAGTCACTCAGCGTAATTATATAAGTCCAAGTGTGTGCACTAAATCTTGATTAATCAAATCCATCCTCGGGTTGGAAACGGCCTCTGCGTGACGCTCCAGGTAGCTAACGAGCCTGCACTTTGGAAACAGTCACTCAGGTGCCAGTTGGCTGCTGTACTGATTGCTAAGACATTGACTTATAACGATGTGGGGTGGCAGCCTCAGCATGATGAGCATGATAAACATACTATCAACACAAATGCTCGTTGTGGTCATTGTCGACACCTGCAACAATGCATTTAAAAAAATGCAAAAGGCCTTTTCTCAGTTTCTACGGTGAACCATAAATCCATGGAATCAGGTACTAAACTGATCCTAAGGGGGTGAAATGATGAAATGTTCTTCTCACAGTTACGCCAACAGACTCGAGGAAGAAACTGGTCTTTTAAACTCCCTGTTCTCTCCTCTCTCTCCAGCCATCAGCCAAGGCTGCCCTTCTCAGAGTAATCACTTCAGTCACGTCCGGATGGCCATTATCAAGGTAGCAGCGCTCTTCTCCTTAGTGAGGCTCTTTCCGCTGCTTTCTTATTGACTTTGGTCCAACCTGACCGACGCCTCAGACAGCTTGCAGTGCTTTGGTCACCTTGCTCTAATGCTGTTCCAGTCTCACTACTATTCTTTTCATAAATGTGTCCCTAATATCATGCTCACATTAAATATGATGATTAATATACTTACCAATAAATGACCTCCTTGGGCTTATAGCCGGTCTCACTCAAAACGCCGGCGCCATTAGGATCCCATATGTATGACAGAGTAAATTCGATATGCATAGAGATAAAGAGCAACACTTATAAATAACCAAATTGTAGGCTTCGGCCCAGTCAGTTCCGCTGCTGAGCTTTAGTATAGAATTATATCACTGGGAGATCATTCCTCTTTATTGGTTAATTCCCATTATGTCCAAATGTATTTATCGCTAATTGCATTATTTAAGAAAGAGCAACAGCAACTCCTCCTGTACCATGCATGATGGGGGGAAAACATCTATTTCTGTAGACTAGACCAAAAAAAACATGTGGCTCAAACTGAGAATGCATGTTGGATGCGCGTGTGTGAGATCTAGAGCCGCGAGGGCACAGGGCCGCATGAGCCTGGATACAAAGCTGATGCAAATGTCCTATTTAATGAGGCCCAGCTGGGACTGACTGGAATGACTGGAGTCTGTGAGATAAAGAGCCAGCTAGGCTGAGATGGAGGGGAAAAATTCGCTGTACAGAGAGACCTTCTGCGATTCACGGTGGTGCATTTTTGGGGCGCTAGTTTGGGACTGCCATTTTTAAAGCTGCTTGCTGTTAAGAAATTCATTTTCTGTTTGTATTTTTATAGTTTATAAACCTCTTGCATGTTAAGATGGGACCTTAATGGACACCATCCCTCCTCTTAAAAAGCCATATAATATATAACCCGTCCACTGAGTGGGTGAAGGAAATTCATGGTAAATTTGAGATTGCACTTGTATACATGTTTACATGCCCTAAAAATGGATGGGAGGGGGTATGTTGAAATGACTATTTTGAGGGACCTAAAAATAAGGTTTGGGGGTGAAAAGGAGCCTTGGCCCGTGCTTTTGTGCTCGTCTTTCTTTTCAGGAAACTTCTCTGACATCTCAGAAGGCCTCTTCAGGTTCCCGGTCACTTTCAGACCCCGACTCCCCATCGCGTCTGTATCCTAATAGCCACTACAACTGCTGCGACTTTGCTGAGTGCTTGATAACTTCCGCTTTTCCTTGGGAGCTTTAGAACATTTCATCAAGCGATGCCCCCCCCAAAGGAAAAAGTCTGTCATTTATCATGTTTTTTTTTGTTGTTTTTTTTTTTTTTTTTGCTGCAATGAATCCAATTCTTTTTGTTGATTGTTATTGCATATTATGTATCCTCACAGTTTTCGTTTTTTATTTCATGGCGCACAGTGCATTTCATAATTAAATATAATTCCACAGCCTAACACATTGCATTAGCCTAATTCACCAGCTGCAGCATAACATTGCTAAAGAAAAACACCTGCACGTCCACATATACAATAAAGTCCTCAATTTCTTTTTTGGTCCCTAGTGAACAGGAAAATTGCATTTATACATCGGGGTCACATATCTATTATTATTAAATGGGACCTGGGATTCATACACACATCTAATATCAAGCACAGCAGTACAGATGACTAAATATGGAAAATAGCAGTTTCAGACAGAAAGACCAGCCCACCCATAAATCAAAATAATTCAGATTCCCACTTATTATTCTACCCTAATTTACATATATCATTTACGTTGCCTGGGATTTCAGGCTGTGTGAGCACTGGAGGTTTTGTGCCTTGGAGAGGCTCTGCAGGCAGCCTCCAACACCAGTGCCATTATTTGCCTTCATGTTAAAAGCTAAATTTATAAACCATATTTCACTTGAAAACATGGTCACTCATTCTGCGTCTATTTCTCTGCTTCATTATTTCAAATTCTCTTTGTCATCCACAGAGGTGGACATTTCGGTAAAAATCCAGACCAAGATTTTGTTTCAACCAGTCAGTTGAGGACTCTGTGACTCTTTATGCTCAGCTGGCTGGTTGAAACAAAATCCTGGTTTGGATTTTTACTTTATGGACCTGAAACGTCCACCTCTGGTCATCCATTATTTCAATAAATCTTCTTTTCATGTTTACAGTTAAGTTTTACGTAAACATTCTTACACAGATTCATAAGTGAATCTGAAGACTTTCTCATTTGTGAGAATCGCTTCTTCGTCAGTGGCTTTTGGCCCCCCCCTGCCTTTCCTGGACCTAGGTTTGTGTATCTTACCCAGCATGCGTCCCCAGGGGGCTGTATTCTAAGCCCAGCGTTGCCACTCGCGTTCCGCTGTGTGACCGTGGAATACATTAAGTATATGTGACTGATGCACCCGCCATGATGATGGTCACCAAGGTTACCGCATCACCAGCCCTTCGCCTGAACCTTCTACTCGCCACCTCGCAGAGCAGAGATCTGCCTCAGGGGACACGTCTCACAGCTTCTGAGGCCCACGTGAAAGGCCGTGTGAATGTTTTCAGTTTCACCTTCTGTAATTCTCGCTTTCCCCCGCATCAGTGCCGTTCAGGGCTGATTGCCCATCTCTAGGAGCAGGTCAGCACTGCCAGGGCACTGAGGACTTGTAGCTGGCTTGGTGCCTGGGGGGTGACAGGTTAAACACCCCAGGTGGGATGCAGCTGTTTCGAAAGACAAACTGTCTGCACCGCTCCCCCTCCACCAGATGTCTCAGGAATAAGGTCTGACCTGCTAACACAGCGTATCTTCCATGCACCCCGGACATGTGAACCATTTGCTCACAGTGCTACCAGTTGGAAACACTTTCCTTTGTTAATTTTTAGTGTTCCTTTAATTAAAATTACAAATAGTAAGTAGAGCATTCAGAGAATGTTTGCGTGAGTTATTTTATATTAATGTTTAACTTTAATGTTCTGGGAAACTTAATTTAGTTTTCTGACTGAATGTTTTGGTAACCTAATCACAATAGTCTTCAAACTGTTCAAGCACAATTTAATTATTTATTTTTTTTGCTGCGGAAGTCGATTTGAGGCCTTTTGACCGAAGGAGCACTCTTGCGTTTCCATCCACTGACAGACGCCTGACAGGTTTACAGGAGGCTATTAGAGGAATCCTGGGAAGGTGCTACAGTATACAATCACCCTCAACACAAATACTTTATTTTTGGTGCAGGCAAGGAACACATTTCTGTGCAGGGTGTTTGCGGTGTGATATGGGTAACAATGCAGAAAGAAGGTGAAAACACCATAAGAAAACAAGAAATGATCCTGCTGGTAGCACTAATACTGCCCCACCACACCAATACGTGTGAAGCTGCTCCCTGTAAGTATCACAAGTGTAGCTACAACAAGGAGGCTCAGTTGACTTGAGTTTTACAGCACTTGCAGTGCCCTAACAAAGTCTTAGGCAAAGAAAATGCTTAAATGATCTTCATGCTGATATAAAATTACCATATTATCTCTGTCAAAGTTTGTTAGCCATTTCAAAACCTATCCTAACTTTTGCACTGTACTCTATATACTGTACCCCTAATACCATTTATTCGATCAGTACAATCAATGTGCTTGCTTTACAAATAAATTTACACCAAAAGGAGACACGAGTAATTATCAGTGATAGCCAGGAATAACCACCATGAAGTAAATGTGGTAATGGAGACATCTAGAAGAAACAGCAACCTTTTCCCAGAGCACATGCCTCAAACTCCCTTATTGCCCTGCAGTGCGCCCAACCAACTCTGTTTAAATGTTGACAGGGTGCTCAGTCCATGAAGGGTCAGCTGGCATTTATTACCTTTCAGTTTTAAAGCAGTTTGTGAAACCTTAAGTAGCTCAAAGTGACCTTCCTGACATGCATTAGGCAGTAACCATGTGTAGAACAGTGTTTCCTGGACCAGTCTTCGGCGACCCCCAGATAGTCTCCCAGCTCCCTGCCCGATAGTCCACATTTTTGGAAGTTGAAAGGAAGCAAAAATGTAGACTGCCTGGGGGGTCGCCAAAGACTGGGTTGGGAAACAGTGTTCTACATACGGTTACCACCTAACCCATGTCAGGGAGGACACTTTCAGCTACTTCAGGTTGTACAAACCTGTGCTTGACTACACAGTTCAGTTCTTCGTGTGCTTTGACTGTTTTTTTCCTTGATCGAAAGACTCATCCAACTGTGTCACATTAACATTAGTGGCACATGCGTGATTATAGCAGACTGACCAATCATCACACAGCAAGAACTCAGTGCTTAAGTGAAATCCTAGTCCTTTTAATTGAAATGGTAGTTTACAAATCCTTTTCTGGCCCAAAATGTCTTTTCTGACGTGGATTAAGTGGTAACCCTACTAGTAGCTAATGACTTAGCTTAGAAGCCAGTATTTCAGGCCAGAGCCTAAACTCTGAAAGGGCCTCTTTGCTCTTTAATAAGAGAGCCTTCTGTGTAAGTACTTATGGGGTCTTTTGTAAACTATGCCTTGGGTGAAACTGTGTCAAACAAATATAAATGGCTTGATGCTTGATATGTCAAAGAAAGAAATTGTGATGCCACGAGCAAGGATTTATAAATGGCAAATAAGCGATTTAGCAGCCATGATATCTGGGAGCTAGAATAAGCCAAGCGTACTGACAGATCAAATCCCCTAACCGGGTTATTTGAGGCTAGTCAGTCTTCACCTGTCCATGTACTTCCGAAGCTAACAAGCCAGCGAAGGAAATAGACAGTTGCATCCTGTGGTAGCTCTATGACGAAGCGGTTCCTGGAACTCATCCAGAGAAGGTCCATTAGTCCATGCTTGACTTTACTGTGACTCAGTACTTGATATTTCAAAGAGTACTTAATTATACTAATTATTAATATTATAATCTGGGCTCATGTACACTGGCTTGCATAACTTTCCATCTCACGTACTTAGATGTTTACTAAAGCCCAACTGTGTTTAGGATTTTTTTGGTCACTTGTCCCCTGGAGCATCTCCTGTCCTTCTCCTCCAAACGACAGCATGTCCTCCCCTTACCACCTGGTGACCCCACTTCACAGAAAAACCACTCCATGTTCGTAATTTGCGGTTCACATGCAGCAGGCAAATAGTGCCATTGAAAACATCTTGTTTTTGGATCTGACAAGGAGATGATGGAATGTGCTGGAAGCCTCATGGCTTAAGAAAATAGAGGACACATGCTGTCCCATGGTCCATCAGTGAACACTACTAATATTCTGGAGTTCCTGAGGGCAAAGGTCAACAATATGAAGGTGCATTGTGGGAAAGTGTCAACCACTGCAAGGACCTGTCTGATGACTCCCGCAGGACATATGAGGACACCACCTTATCAGCACACATGTAACCACTGGGGAGGTTGGAGGTGTCCTGTTTCAGGGCCCCATGCATGGGGAACATCACCTTTCACTGCTGACACTCTTACTTTTTCAGTGGCCTTCTCACCACAACACACTTCTAACCTTCCGATGCAGCCCATTTGCCTGGTGGGCGTCTCTGTGACTCACTGCAGCTCAGCGGTCGCCATCCATGACTCACTTAAGGTCACCGTTGCCAACATGTGATTCAAGTCTGACCCTCACAGCTAAAGTAAGGTCAACAGAACAGTGGTCCAGTGAAACCAGACCCACTGACGGCCTCGATAAACTAATTTCCCAGTAAAAACAGACATATTCGTTTTCAGGCAAACTCTCTTGTTCCTTGGCAAAGCCCAGAGCTCTTTTCTTGCATTTCACAGACTCCACGACTATATCACTGACACAGAATCTCACCTCTGAATCCCTCTGTTTCTTACAATTAAAACATTTGGGGTAGCCAACATAACACTTCCAAAATGATGCCTCAGGTAGATCTATTACCATTGACACGTATTGGGCCCTCTACTGTTATTCAAATAAACAGTAATGCTTTACATTAACTGCAACTTCATAATACATTCATAATGTATTCATAGAACATTAACTGGACCTTCCTAATGCATTCATAGAACATTCATAAACAGCACGTAAGTATGCATACCATAACACCAGACCACACCTTAACTGCTTTAATATACATTAATAACAAACATTATATGATGATAACAAATATCATGATCATAAAATTATACAGTGTTTGTTATTAGCAAATAAATACTGAATTTTGCTCTTTTAAAGTGAGAAGAAGTTAAAAAAGATTGGCCATGGTTAAAAACTATGTGTGGTTCATTTCTGAGAGATTATATAACTCTGCAGAATCCTCTTGGGTCGCTAATGAAAAAGCACGCAGAAACATACTTACGGCAAAGAGATGGCTTACGGCTGCCACTAAGAGACTTATCTGCCCTAAACCCTGAGCCGCAGAAATCACCCGCAGCTTGCACTGTTGGCTCAAAGAGTGTTTACCATCATGCCGGACATACACTCCGTCAAAAGACGAGTAAGTGAGCAAACGACGGAGCGGGATGGTCCTGGGGAGGAGACAGGGACCGTGTCTGAGAGACCAGGCCGTCCAGGAGCCTCTCTCCAGCCAACCGGCAATGATGGTGCCCCTTTCTGGCTCAGCATCCAGTCGCTAACACAGGCAAACTAGCAGAGCACCTTATTTTTCTGGGCCTTCTGCCTTCCCCCCCCCCCCCCCTTTGGAGGCACGGACCCGTGAAGCGGACTGTCTGGCTATGTGGGGCGGCGGCGAGCCGCCGAGTAGCACAACGCCGTTTAAAGGTCCTGACTCACCTTGTTTTTCGAACATCGGGTCTGAATGCTGCCAGATCGCCCAGGGGCCTTACAACAGCTGTTGTTTTGGGCAGGCCTGCGGGGACATCGGTCGCCGTCGCTAAACATGGTCGCTGCTTTAAAGTGCAGTAGCCCTTAAGGGTCTGGGGAGACCAAGACAGACTCAGCGTGTCATCTATGCTCATCACTAAACACGAAAAACCCAGCATATGACAGGGACAGAAACGCTCCATTCCACAACCTGACACATTTTGCTATGCTAACAGCCTCAGTGAACGCAGCTGACAGTCCGGTCGAATTATCATCTGGATATTTGACTGGGACTGCTCAGGTGGTTGAAGAGTACAACGGCGATCCTTTGGGAATCTTTACCCAGCAGTCTTAGGGTTATGAAGCTGTGCCCCCGGCCCCTCCATCAGAAATCTGTCCACTCTTAAAAAATAGGCGGACGCCAAATGGTGTTTTGCGTATCCTAAAAAACATTTAATTTCATGTAACTCAAAAGCACATGGTAAACACTGGCCTATTTTAAATCAGCCAGTTAAATTTTTCCACTGTGAGTGTGGAGTCTATCTCTATAGCTGACTACATGTTTTCCCTTCACCACTGAGAACCTTTTTCCTCTCCGGTATGATTTTTTTCCCCCACGCTCCTACTGAAAACCTTTTTCTTCTCCGTCCTCTGTTTCCGAAAGCCTGGGAGGTAGCTTTGAAATCCCATGTGATTTTTAAAGAAGACTCAGTAAATATGTTTATTTAGACGGTGGGTGGTTTAAATAATTTCAGGGCCCCAGTCAGCTCAACTAAACCCCAGGCTGAACATAAAATACTCAAGTGCTTTAATATCTCTGTGGCCGTCTCGCTCTACCCACTGTGTCATCTGCTTTTCTCCCCCAGGCCCCGCAGAGAGCTTGTGACACACTGACGCTGAGGTGACCAATAAGGACAAGCACCATCCCCGGCAACACAGTACTGCAACGGTGGAGCGTCATGTGACTCGCAGGCCAAATCCTTACGTGACTCGTTTGAAACATTCGTTTCCTAGCAGGCTGATGCGGTTGTGCGCCTGTGAAATTCGTCTTGGGGACCTGTCATGCCCAATCGGCACATACTAGCCGTACCTATGTATGTGTGGTTAGCTTGTATGAGCAAAAGTCAATCACTAATCCCCGTGCAGCTCTGTCTCTCATCCACCTTGAGACTCTGGCCGGGCTGGAAGACGTACTTTGGCTTCCCTGGACGTGCTGAGCTCCTGAGTCTCCCAGTGACGTGCTGGTCCACACTCTGGATTCTACCATAGGCCGGGTTGATTTGTCATGACGTCCATGGATTCGACGCCTCATGCGTCTCGCCCGTCTTCTCTGCCATATTTTAAAATTTGATTTCTTGTGGTTAGGGGGCGTCCATTCGTTTGAGCGTGGCGGCAAACCGTCGGGGCCCGTGAATATTCTCCTCCCTCGCTTCCGTTCCCCCACTCCGGGTGCCGGGCTCGCTCCTCCCGTTATGGTGCCACGGGGGCCTTCGCAAAGAACGGGGGGATGTAATTAGCTACAGGCCATAAAATAACAGATGAAGAAAACAATGCATGATGGGAGCAGCCCCCCCCCCCCCCACTGTTAGAGGAGGGTGATTACAAATGCACACACTTACCATAAAAAAAAAAAAAAAATCAAACAGATTCACGCAGAGGTAAAATAAATCGATGGCACTTTTTGCATTGCCATCCATTATAAAACATTACAAAAAAAAATGGTCCCAGAGCATTTCCACATTAACTACAGAGCAGGCTGTTATGGAAGTGGGAAGATATAAAAAGCAAAGGCATGATTTGAGTTCTGCATTCCTATTATCTCCTCACTTCCCTCTATTTCCTGTTTTCCCAGGCCGCCCCATAGAGCAGCATGCCTGTAACACTGCAGCGTGTTACCCCGTTAGAGCGAGAGCACTGTTCAATCCAGAGTGTTCCTGTATAACACCCTTATCAAAATGGATGCCTACATATATTCTGCCTTCCGTCATCATCACCGCCGTTATAAAGTATTGCAGCAACATAGTACATATCAGTGGACCCCCACTGTCTCTTTTGTTGGATGCCATTTATGCGCGGGGTGCAGAAAGACCCCAGGGCGAGCAGGAGATTGCTCTGGTTCACAGAAGACAATGAGGCCCCTTTGCTGGGCTTTTTTGGTGGTTTTGTGTGACCAGCTGCCACCCCCCACCTCCCAGGTGGCATTAAAGTAGCACAGGCGGCACTCTCATTTAGCAGTGCTGCCCTCACCTTCCCCACTATGCCCGTGGCCACCTCTCTGCCGACGAGCAGGACCTCCACGGGACGCGAGTCCATGAGTTCACTTTGCCCCCGGACTTCCCATGTTACAACAGAGCCAGGGCTGCTAATTTGTTCTGGTCGATGACTTTTTGTCACATATACTATGGGAAAAAAAAATGGAAATTAGGAAGCTGGTAGCCCCCCCCCCAGGATACAGGGATAGTCTGCGTCTGCCTGTTTCACCTCAACATACAAGGCATCTTTAAAGGTCACTTAAAATAGTTATGGAGGCCAAGGCGAGTAGGAAAACTCCATCCCAGCAGTATAGTGAGTCAGACAGAAGTAATCTATGCCTGTATGGACGTCTCGATGATTGCGGAAATGAAAGTAGCATAAAAGGTGCCATTTAAATTTTCGATTGAAGGAAATGAATTTAGAACCTGTATATGCTTCTATATAAAAGCAGCCTGGCTAATTGAAGGCGTGATGCGTCACGGTGAAGAGCCGAGTACAAATCTGCACAGATAACAGGGTCTATTTAGTAGATGCTTTTAACCAAAGTGATGTCATGTAAGTACACCGGAAGTATACTGCTGTCAGGGAGCCAACTGATGTATGGTAGCTACTAGACTAAGACACCAGTGAATGACCAAGTGCACGGTAGCAAGGGGTAAGAGCTCTATGATAAATTGCATGGTCTAGCATCAAAAGAAGCTAATCAAACCAAAGCACCATGAGCACTTGGAAGCACAGCCAAAGCTCACTATGGCATTCATAGCGAAGCTACTAGGCTGTTTCACAGTTTCCATGCCTATACCCCAGTTTATCACTAATAATCCCCCCGCAGGCCCCACGATGTTTACTGGTGGCACAACCACAGCAGAGAGCACCCAGATACGTCCAATCCTCGGCCAGAGTCCCAGGGAGTAGCACTGTTGCCTCAGATCTCTTGGGTTGGGGGTTGGAATGCTGCTGTCACTATCTGTGAGTGGATTTTGGCAGGAGTCCTCTTGGTACTCCAGTTTCCTGTCACAATCCAAATACATACTGCCAGGCTGACTGGCTTTTCTGAATTGGCCATAGTGTATGAATGTGTGTGTGTCCTGCGATGGACTGACATCTCATCCAAGGTAGACCCCTGCCTTGTATGCTGAGCTGTCTGGGGTAAGCTCCAGACCCCGCTATGACCCTGTTCAGGATAAGCGGTTGGATGATAGATGGATGTACAGACACTACAGAGAAGATGGGATCCAAGCCTCATCTTATACACGTCTGTGTTCCGCTGGCTAAATGACAAGGCTCGGTCATGTTTTAACCTTTAAACAGCTACCTTGCCGACAAAGTGTCCTTGAGGTACGTGTTTCAGGATGGATGACGCTGACAATGAGATCTGAGGGGTCAGTTCCAATGAACACCTCCACCCAAAGCACCAGTAAAGTGCCCGCATGTGGTAGGGCTACAGCAACTACAGACCCAGAGCAAGACAAGAGTTGTACCAGTAACCCAGGGGAAATTTATGTTGCTGTAAAAATAGCATAGAATGTAGAAGATCTTTTTAAAAAAAAATCACTTTTGTGAACCAACCTGCTCGTTCTTGTCTTGATAGGAAGTGCAAATGCAGAGCTAAGGTGAACCTATAAGTATTGCTACCACCAATGAATGCTGAATTAGAGCCGTCTCTCTCCATTGCCTCCCTATACAGCTCCGCTATTGCCTTCATGGCAGCTGTTCTGGCCAGTTGGTATTGTTCAGCTGTTTCAGGAGACCCCTGTGCTTCAACAGGTCTCAACTTCCTTCTGACCAGAGCTCTATGCGGTCACTGTAGTTATTCTGGAGGTTGAATTAATGACGTACCATATCAGGGTTCCGTATCAGTCAGGCATTCTCAGAAAACCATGACTTCTCATCTAGATTATCCTGGTCCATCTGGCCTCCACCTCACATACCAAATACAACTGACCACCAAGTGGAGATTGGTTGTTAGGTCTACTTCTCTCTTCACCTAAGCATCCAAAACACAACCTTGACTCAGAAGACGCAACAGAAACGGACTTTTGACCAAGGGTGTTCTGGTACCCGGTGCGCTTGTGAGCAAATTTGTGTGGAGTGTTCATTATAGATAATGACGGCAATGACGTATTTAAGTGTGCAGTATAGTCCATAGCTGCACAGAAGTCCAATAACAGTTTACCACTCATGTTCAGATCCTCTAGGTCATTCTCCCCAGTCACACTCCTCCAGGTATCTTCCTCATTCCCCATGAGTATGTTGAAGTGTCCCTGTAGGATCACAGAGATGGAAGGAGGTAAGCTTACCTTGTGCACATTCTCCAGAAAGCTTGGGTAAATACCCACAAACTACAGTCAGGGTTTCCTCTCCACAGCTCCAGTCGCACAAAGGCAGCTATCTTTACCCCCTGTGGAAAAACTCCTCCTGGATCACTCTCACCCAGAAACTTGTATCTCTGTAGCTACCTGAGGTCTTTCACCATGGGCTACTACAGAGTAGAAGGGACTCAATATAGAAGTTTGATAGAGGTAAGGTTGAGTCTAGTTCAGTGTTTCCCAACCCAGTCTTCGGGGACCCCCAGGCAATCCCTGTTTTTGCTTCCTCCTGGCTCCCTGCCAAACAGTCCACAATCTCTGCCAGGGATGGAGTGTTCCCTCTCAACTCCCTGTCCACAGTCCACATTCCCAACCCAGTCCTCAGGGACCCCCAGACAGTCCACGTTTTTGCTCCCTCCCAGCTCAAGTTTCTTCCCCACCAGGGAGGATACACTTCACATTCTCAAAGCCAGTGTCCATTGCCAAGGTCAGATCTGTCTGGGTCCTTCCCATTCATGCTTGTGCCTCGCTGCACCTGACCCCACCTGTCACGTTGCAGGTGGTGAGCCCACAAGATGGGTCCACACGGGCATTTCAGGTTGAGCCAAGAGGGGTTATGTGGGGAGTGCAGTAACCAGGTGCTCGAGGGCAAACACCACCCCCAGGCCTCCTGAGGTACATCCTAGTAACAGCAACCATGTTCTAGTTAGAGCACTCATGGGGGTCTTTGTCTGGCTTCTCCCCTCTGGCCATTTGCCGAGGGATTCCGTACCAGGAGATCAAACTCCAGATGACAAAGCTCTCTGGGTCAATGAAACAGGCAAACTCCTCCGCCATGCTAATGTCACGATGCTCAGACGGATGTTTCAGAACATTAGCTGTAAAAATCTTTAATTGGCTATCTGTGCTTGATAAGACTGTACAATGAAATATGTATCTGTGTTTGATTGGACTGTGTTCTGCATGTGTATAGCCATGTTACTGGGCACATACTTAAGGAGTAAATTAGGGTAATGTTTGGCACAGTAGAGCTGAATTTTAGGGTACACCTCTGTTGCAGTCCAGATGCGCATCCGGTGCGAGGAAAGGCAGGAGGAGATTTGCTAGCCGCTACGAGGTTCCAAATGATATGTGCAGTGTCGGCATGACCCGCCGCTGGACGCAAAGGCCTTCAATGATTTATAGCTGTGCGCCCAACTCGTAAATCACAGACACAGCGTGAGGCTTTCTAGACCCAGTCCGCTGACAGCATTTACCTTTTATAAATGATCAGGGTTTACCCCCCACAGAGATGCAGTCCAACACTATTGTGCTCCCTTCCCCAAGTATTCCCGGTCACTCACATCCATACCTTTGTCCCATACAAGATCAGAACAAGTCTGTCTTTTTCCGTGTCTGGGAGGTGTCAACTACAATCAGGGGACCCTCGGGTATTACTGAAGAAAGCTTTATGCTCCAGAGAATATCCGCCAGTACGGTTTGGCGCAGTAGCTAATGTTTTGTTTGCAACGCTAACTAACGTAGCCACACAGAAGCAAACGCTCACAGACTGCACTTGTGAACATACACACGCAGGTCCTTTGTAAGGTGTTGGGCTAAGAAATGCATTCTGTACATATCATTTTTATCTACTATGCTTGTCCATTAATGTGTCTATGCATGTTCTGACCATCCATGTTCTCTGCCTTCCCACATGTCTGGATGGCCCTGGTTCAGCCCCATGGATGGATGACATTGTGAATGGGACCTACAAACTGTATCATCGTGGGTGCAGCCTTCCTACCCAGACCACCCTATACAGCTCAATGTGGAGAACAGACTTATTGATGGACTTTGGCCACCTTTCACAGGCCAATGTGGAGAACAGACTCATTGATGGACTTTGTCTTGATTCTTAATCACATCTTATACCTACCTTTTAGCAAGCAAGTCCACTCTTCTGTTTTCAGTAATGTTAGTTTGCCCAGGGGGTTGGGCAGCCACTTGACCTTGGACCCCCAGAGGTTTCTTTTCTCCTTACTTAGGAGCTTTTGGTTCCACTCCTCCGTTGTCATCTGGCTTTCTTTATTTAATTTCTTTCCTTCCTTCTTCTCGTTCTGCATTACTCTCTCTAATGATGTTGTAATGTATCACAGCACATCCATGTAAAGCACCTTGGGATGCCTCTGTTGTGAAAGGCGCTATATAAAAATTAATTGAATTAAATTCTTGTTCCCAAAAAGCAGTAGCCGCACTGCTGTTGCCCCTCACTTGTCCCAAGCAGGCTGGCCTATAAACCCTATAGCTGTAATATATCTGCACAGCAGAGCTGAGAGCTTCACTTTTATCAATACCTCCCAAGGGCTTCTCACTGGGTTTTTAGCCAATAAACATCTTACTGTAATTGTACAGTTATACAAAGGATATATGTACTTACACACCCCTTGGCAAAGCATATTAAAAGAAAAAGAGGTTTATGTGCTTATTATTTTTTTTTCCTTTTTTTAATAAATGTGAAGAACTGGTAAAATTTTGACTTAATCTTCTGCCCTGTTTATAAAAGCCCATAAAGGTATGTAGTGGATCATGAGTCTCAGTTCTGTGAACAGTGTGTGCTCACTGCCGTTAGCATTAGCGACTGGGCGTGTCACTGACGACCCGCTGCACTGGTGCTGTGCTCCTAGTCTCGCTGATAGCACCACACTTATTAAGTATTTTCGTTGTGATTCCTCAGCTGAGAGTAGAGCTGAATCACATGGTGCTTAATGCTGTGATCCTTTTTCTTCACCCCCACATTTTCTGGTGTAGCCTCTGAGGACAGGTTCCTGACCATTTCGCACAGCTGAGGGAATCAGATGGCCTCCATTAAGGCTCTAAGTGGCCACAGTCACAGAGCGACGAGTGCCGTCACTTTTCCCGAAGACAGCTGACACACCACAGCAGCGTTTGTGTATTTACACTAAAACCCCCATTTACATTGTGCGTCAAAGACCTAATTGAAGTGACCCATAATTTTCTCTAAGTTTTTCCTATTTTTCTCAAAATACTGTGTGATTCACCAGTCCATGTTATCCATCATCACTAAAACCAAAAGATCACTGTTATTCCAATTAACGTTGACTGCACACTTAAATACGTCATTGCCGTCATTGTCAATCTGCCACTTTACACTGTGAACGTATCATCAAGGTTAAATGCACCAAAAACGTAAATGGGCTCCTAAAAACACACTGGTAATTTGAATAATTAAAAACAATTTTATACAATTTTTGGAAATTTTGCTGCTCAAAACTGTCATCCTATATTTGAACACTGAAGGAGGAAAAAGTAATCTGAAATACATAATTCAACAGGAAATGGATTTATGACCAGGACACTGAACAGTTGTACACATATTTACCATAGTTTAGCAAAGAAAATGTCAAGTAAAATCACCCTGGAATGACTAATGAGAGAAATCAAAGAGACGTCGGCGCTAATAACGTTTATGGGCTGGCGGCAGTAGCAGTGAGGAGCACGGTGACTCTGAATTTACCGCGAGCCTTAACGGGAGCCCGTGGGTGCACCAGCACCCCTCACAGAAAAGAGCCAAGCATGATGGTAAAAACACCCCGACTGCAGCTGACTCCTGGCCCCATTTTCACGGCCGGATGAAAAAGCAGCTTGAGACACAGGCCCCGTTAAGTGCCTGTGGACGCGGTTCAGCGGCTCTTCGGGGTTAATTGATTCCAGTTCCTGCGAGGGCACTTCTTAGTGCAGGAAGCGTGCCTTCAGATGGTGTCAGGAGCGGGGGGCCGGCTTTCGCACGGCGGCTATCCCAGCGCTAATCTCCGGGGAGAGCAGGATTAATGAAGCTGGGGGAGTACCCAGCATGTGGGAGCTGCCCATTATCTCAGAGCGACAGAAATGCTACGTTTGCAGCGAGGAGAGGGGATCAAAACGAAGGAAAAGGGGAAAGACACACCATAGCACAACAACAAAATGTGTGCTCTGCATATAACCCAAATGTCAAATCATGCCATAGCACAGGGCAGCTAATTCAGCACCCAGGAAGCAGTGCATGGGGGTGGTACCTTGCTCAGTGGTAGTTTACTGGTTGGAGATTCAAACCAGCAATCTTTCAATTACAAGTGTGCATCCTTATCCATTAGGTCTCCGCTGCCTGAAGGGGGCCTTTCCAGAAGGCATTGTGAGGGCGGTCCCTGCCTCGTATCCTGTGTCTTAAGCTAGGCTCCAGCTAACACTATGAGCCTGTACTGGATAAGCAGTTATGGAAGATAGATTATATTCATTCATTTATTCATTCATTTTCCAACCTGCTTTATCCTGTTGGGTCGCGGGGGGTCCGGAGCCTATCCCGGAAGCAACGGGCACGAGGCAGGGAACAACCCTGGA
>JAODLC010000043.1:7371701-7383639 GCA_026781145.1 Hippopotamyrus pictus | reverse complement strand
TCACAGTCACAGAGTACTCAGCTGCTGGGTAGAAACAAAATCATGGTCTGGATTTGTAGCTTCTGGACCTGAAATGCTCAACACTGACAGAGGGACATACTTTCAATGCTTAAAACAACTCGCTGGGATTATCTGAATATGACTGAACAGCTACCATGGACAATATGGAGGAACTAAGGAGACTTTTTTCTTGTCTGTGCGTCATACAGCTGCACACTGTAACGTTCTGCTCTCCAGCAGTGTGCCGTCCTTCACTCACTAGCAAAGCTTGAGATAGGAACCTCTCTCCAGTGCTTGGAAATGCGTGACTCAGACTGGGGCCAAAAGAGCCTCCACACACTGACATATCACAGATGGCTGACACTCCTGCACCTTAATTGTTTCCATCCATATCCACCACCCACAATGCACCTCTAACTCAACATGGAGATGATGGCAAACCTCCACAGACAGACGCCCCACGATCCATTGGGATGCCAGCCGATTTCAGGCAACAGGCTGCATTAGATGTTCTCTTAGACGATGGTCAGGCACCAGGAACAGGGAGGGACGCATCAGAGCTCAGCTTCATAGACCGGCAGTTTCACACTCTGCGTATGTGTGGGGGTGTGTAAAGATAACTTCCACTGCATTGAAGCGAGAGTCAACAGAAAGTCCTGACGAGGAAAGGCAAACGTGTGTGAGTTTGCCCAGTTTTGCATAATTAAAATGTAGCCGTCTCTCTTAAATGGAAAACAGTCGGCAGGCAGAACTTCTCCGCACCTACTGTGTGGCAGAAGAATAAAATATATTCAGAAGCTTTTGGGAGCTCGAGGCTGAGTGCTGGTGTGACAGAGAGTAGGTGCGGGGAAGTTTGGGGGATTATGTTAATGAGCAGAGAGCAGAGGATGATGGGTAGAGCTCATTACGCTGGGCGCCTCTGAGAGCCGTGGTGGGGACAGGGGACTGTATAGTCCTCTCATATACAGTGCCATATTCCAGCAAGCCCCCATGTGATAACTGTCTCTATTCCTCTAAGTTCTTTCCAATTTTTCCCAAAGTTGGCCTGACTACAATTTTAATATAAATATTTAATATAAAAAATATTATTTTCAAAAAGCAATTAAAGAATCCTAAGACTTTTTTGGACATTTGGAGAACAAGACTGGTATTTCTCTTCACAGATCATGTTATGAAGCTGGCGTATACATAGATAATGGATGTAGGAATACAATTTTTGGCAGGTTTTTATAGGTTAGTTGATACAACTAGTTAGTGGTGGACTTGCCATCTCAGCTAGCTGCAGTCCATGGATTTTGCTCAAACCATTAGAATCTACCAGACTAACAAAATCAAGTAACACTTCGACACGTGATCTGTTTGCTCTGGCAGTGCTTGACCACTTGCTTGCTGCAAAACTTGAACTTGGGCGCCCAGAACAAAACATTGCTTGGAGCAGCTGTCCACGTGTCGGCCACAGGTGCAGGACCAGTGTTCAGGTGCTTGGTTGACCAGAGCTGGTGTCGTCCATCTAACAGCTCTAACTGAAGGAACACATAAGCTGAAGACAGCAGCAAGGTCCCTGCTCAGATGTGGTCTCACAACATGACCGTCACCATACAATTACCTTCAGCATAGCACATTTCGTAGGGGCTGGTGGACCCAGGGCTATTTTGAAGCCACAGTTACTGTGACCATTTGGGACTGGTTGGCTGTTTCAAGGCCTCCCACTGCCCCTGGCCCCATTTAATAATCCCCAGACAGGAAGAAAGCGTAAATAGCACTTGAATCTCCAGCCTCCACGGTGCTCTTTTTGTTGTTACAAATTTCTGTCCTTTTCTCCTTTTTTGGAGGCGGCGTTTCCACAAGATCTGCGGTACGGAAACCTGAAAACTGCAGCTCGCACCGAGCCGAAAAGGCGAGTCAGCAGAAGCCACCTGACACGATTTCACAGGAAGGTCTCTATCAAGATAACGCTCAATGGCCCCAAACCACCGAAGAAAAAAAAATCAGAGGAAGTCATCCTGGGCCTGGCGAATGCAGAAAATAAATTTAGCTTCCTTCAGTGGTGAGCTTTGCTACGGCTGGTCTCAAATGGAAAAGAAACCTTGGATTATTGCTTTTTTTACTTAGGTGTGCGGAGAGCCACATCAGTGGCTGTGGATTACTGCTTTGTATTGTTCCCTGCTGCAGAAATGATTACCAAACATCAGGAATGAGGGGCCATTCCTGCAGAATTGCTCGTCTGCCATCACTCGTCGTGTTGTGAAGGTCACACGGCAAAGAGATAAGCTCCAATGAGACAGCCGCCTTCCTCCTAACCGAGAGCATACTAACCTACCAGAAGCCATACGCACATCAGCTAGAGGGTTTTGCTATTTTTGGCTATGATGGCTGCTTCAGTTCATCACATAGAACTTTGTACATGTGACTGGATCTTCTGCTCCATTCTTCCTGTTAAGAATTATCAAACCCCATTATTTACTAAATCGACGTTCTACATTTTTGCATTGCTATATATTTGCATATTTCACAGTCATGAGCATTTTCCTTTAACCAGGGGGTGTCCCATAATTTTTAAGATGACGTAAAAGCGCTCCGGGGCATTTCCCTAGTGAAAACTCACTTCTAGGGGGTGGGACTGATAAAACCAGGTAAAGGAGTTAGGACCAGACTACAGTCAGTGCTACACCAGGTCATTCTGCACCCAACTCAACAATAGTTCACTAGATTTGCTACTTGAGTAAAACTGATTTTCAAAGGGGAGGAATATTAGCAGGAATAAGGCTCTTTGAAGGGTGATGATAAACTAGCCGGGATAATATTGCTGACCACCCCATAGCTCCTCCCACAGGAATGTCAGGATCCCTGGCTCAGTCCCAAAGATAATCGGGGGTGATGTTGCACTAGGTGAACTTAGGTTCGGGTTATTAAACCAGCAGACTTGTCAAGCACACTAGTATTGCCAGGATTGTAGAAATTGCATCATAATTATAGTAACAAATATAACAATCACAGATCTCCTTTAAAGCCCCCAGAGACCCAAAACCCTAGATAACCAGCGTTAATACACAAATAATACAATCTGATCCATCAGTATTATAGTCGACAAACCACGGTCATATGTGGATTATTTTACTTGTTAAGATACACTTGCTCCATCTTTCACATCTACTAAAGAAACTGTGAGAAACTGAAGTCTGAAGATTATGCTTTACTTCTGTCTTTCAGTCCTTCGCCAATGTGGCCTCCAGCCAATGAGAGAACTGGGAGTGAGCTAACAAACATCGCTCAGCTATCCAAGTCACCTGACTTGCCTTTGCCGGCCCACAAACTCAGGCTGACACCTCTGTCAAATAAGACTCACTGCCATTTGGCAGCTTGCGGAATGTCCTAGATAAATACTGTATCATTTTTAAAAAACGTAACCCTTTGTCATAAAAAAGCTTTCAAAAATGACCCCTGCTTATACCCAATTAGAGTAAGACTTGGAGAAAATTAATTTTGCTGGCATTAAATGATGTGTTGGGGATGTATCCAAATATACCCAATTTCACCAGCCGTATGGGAATTGTGTTGTGAGTCTGTAATTGAGTCAGTTGTTCTGGGAAAACAGAATTTCCTAAAGAGTTTTTAACAAGGACAACTCTTTAGAGATGAGCTCTTTTTGAAATAAATGTCCCACATTTTAATCTTCATTTTGTTAAAACATCAGGCAGTTGCTGCTTATCTTGCAAAATGAAACCTGATCTCTACTGAAGAGTCAGTGTTGCTTTTCTCTGGTTCACCTATCGAGACCGACACCATGTAAGAGGAATCCAACAGGTAAACAGAAGGTATGTTTCACTGTCAAGAAATAAACAGTGTTACCATGGTGACAGTAATTCACTGTCACTGGGTTTCTGTGGCTGCAGTTACTTCTGAATGACAGAGATCTGGTTCCCTTGCTAGCAAATGGTAAAAAGTCCAGCTCCCTTCAGTCAGCTGACTTCTGGAATAAAAGTGAAATTTAGCTCATGCTGTTGAAGCACATGGCCGGCAGGTTAACATGTATTTCATAACAAGAGTGTGAAGTGACATTTGTTCTTAGCTGATTCTACGTATGTGATCAAAAATGTCATTTTAATACACCTCCAAGAGTGCAGTTATGATCTTTTTTAGTACTTGGAAAGTCAGGCAAAACTTTGTACCAGTTTATATTTTATATCCATGCCCTTACCCAGCCACACTAAGCTTGGACATGATGTTAGGGTTTAACATTCTTCTGAAGTGCAGCCTGCATCTGGCAGTAATGAGATAAAGATAAAGTTTGCAGGAAGGAATCTATGCCTGCCATCTTTATTTTGCCCTAGTTTCCCTCCTAAATTAGGGTTAGGCACTCTTTTACTTCACTGCTTTTTTTAAAAACATTAAGGGATCCCAAGAATGCCAGAATGGTGACCTGAACTGTAGATCTCTGGAGAGGAAAATATTTATAATAAGAAATACATTGCAGGAGCATTTTTCTGATACAAAAAAAAAAAAATTCAAAAATATTATAGCATGACATGGTGGTATTCCTGACCAGGCAGTATCCACTCATATCCTTCAGTTTAACACTATGTATCACACTACACCATTTATCTGTTGTTTTCACGGCTGGCCCTTGTGCATGGTTTACATCTTGCCATCTTCCTGTGGTGTGTGATGCTACCTCAAGGATAATGTTTTATTTTTTACCAAAGCTTCATAAACCACCATCTTTGATTATTTACATAGACAGATACATCAGCGTCACGACTGTGGAAAAGTCAAATTTATAACTGAATGACTGTCAAACTCTGGTCAGAGTCTTTGGCGTCCATTTACATAATTTTGCATCTTTGCATTGGGTATCTGAGTATTCATATAGCTACCTAACAGCAAAATTCCAACTAAAAATTGCCACTAATGTTACATGTATCTTAAATAAAGTTATTCCAGTGCAGAAACTGCTCATAAATTCCATCGTAATTAATCAATGATTATATCACAACAGACTTACATGCTTCAATTAATGTTCGCTTCCATTTAAAAAAAAATCAAAAGAGTTTTTACTGCATGCAATTTAAAATCCAATGATATTGAACATTAAAGATCTCAGGCTTGGATCACTGAGTAGGAGTTTGTGTCGTTATGGTTACACCCCGCATAGCACCATTTGCACTGATTGTTCTGATTTCCATTGACAGACGTCACCATAGTAAAGCGTTACATTGTTTATGTAAGAAATAAAAGTTCCACTCAGTGCTGGGGGAAAGAAATGCACTTACACACATATTTTTTCTTTTTTTTTCCCTTTTCTGGCAGGTTGGAAAAATGCAAGTAACTTGGAGTTTTTAGAATGTTGCTTTAATTGTCACCAAATCTGGTGACAAATGCAGTTAGCTGGCAGCTCTGGCGTGGGCCCGTGCCAGCTTCGCTTAGCTCTGCTCGGTTTGTTTCTGTATAAAGAGGGAACCAGCTCTACCATCTGTTTCCATGATAGATATAGAGTTACCAGATGGGGCACAGCGTCCTGTCTGCTGGCACTTTAAATCCCTGCCCAAAATGTCATGCTGAACGGATGACCTCACGAGAAACCTGATGTTCTTGAACCCCTGTTCGAATCAAAGCGGCCTCCACAACAGATGTAGGGGATTCTCCCCGTACAATATAACCACCAGGCCCATATTGGCTGCTTCTTTGCTTTTAAGTGTGGTGTCCAATCTGATTATTTTACCATCGAACTACGCTCCTGAGTTCCTTTTCAACTTCAGCCAATAGTTTATAAGCACTTTTAAATGCTCATCTGAGCCGTGGCCTAAATCAGTGAATTAATGCCAGTATCGCTAAGCTTTCCTTTGGCACCACTTTAAACTGCCGACTTACAATCGAGCACACATCTGCTAGGAAATCCAGTCTTTCTAGGGGCGTACAGCACATTACCAGCCAGCATTCATCAGTCTTTATAGTTTTTCTAAGAAGTACAAGTCAGCATACTGACTTGCTAAGAGCCAGCAACTGCCTGACACTCTGAAAAACCTCTATAGTACACAAACTAATGTTAAGTTCTCCAGAAATCTTATACAATGCCAAATTTAGTGCATATGGCCTATGGAGTATCAAATAAAGTTTTGCAAGCCAGTATATGGTATTCTGTTTGAGCATGAATTTTATAAAAATTGAACTTCTGTAAATCTCCTGAATTCCATTTGAAAATATTGATCACTGAGCTGATATCTTAGGCTGTTCTCAAAGGATATCTGTCTGCCTCGAGATAAGTGAAATCTGAATCTCACTGCAGGAAATCAGATTTGGTATATAGGAATCTCACGGACTATCTGATCATGCTGTCACTTGGTTTCATTTTGATTTGACAGAAAGCAAGAAGGCCAATAGGCAAGAAGTATGGGGCAACCTCTTCTTTCAGGAGTGCAGTGTGTGTGTCTGTGAGCTGGCGTGACTCTTTGTGTGCGTCCGCTGTAGGAATAATCTTCATGATGAGAACTGAAAGCAGGGAAAGCCTAGATGTTCCAGCAGGGAAACATGGCTGACATTTGATCGAGGTTCATTCTGCAACTGCCTAATCTGAGGACCTAGCCGAGGGAATCTGTGTGTTTCCAGCACAGCTAAGCATTAATCACCCATGGTGACTATGCCCATCCTTTCCCCAGAATGCACTTCGAAGTCCAAATCTGAGAATTTCAAACGGGGTGCCTGACTTCTCCTGTCTAGAAAAAGCACATCACCACATCTTCAGGGAACATCTGTGACCCATCTTCATTTTAAAGTCATATTCAGACACGCATGATGCATTTCTGACTGCACAAAATAAATTTAATAGTGAGGCAGCTGGACCATGCAGTTAATCCCATACTGAATGAGAGAAATCCGGGGGTAAATCTTATCACAAACAAGCCTGATCTCCAAAACAAACTGAACAGTTCGGTAGTAAACTAGCCTGTTCAATCGCGCTTAAGGAAGGAATCCGTTTCAAATGGTGAAAACCATGGTGAGATGCTTAAAGGACAGACTGTAAACAAAGTTTATAGAATCTCTGTGCTGAGGTGCGGTTACTCAATTCAGATGCTAAGCTTGAATCAGTAGTAGTGCAGTTGGGGATGATTGCATTGATCGCAAGATGGTACATCTTTCTTGATGCCATTCAGCCACAGTCTGGGTTGAAGGAGAAAAACTTCATTAACTCCCGTCATCAAAGACCACAATGGGCACATATTGGAACTTTTCACAAGAGCTGGGAAGAGTAAATGTGTAGTGGATTCCCAGTGCAAGCTGCCTGCCTGCGCTTATTTGTGTTTGCCAACAGAGACGGCTCGAGCTTTGCCAGGCGCTGTCGTGGTGGCCATCGATGGTTTCTCTGGTAGATACATTCGGCGGGCAAAGCTTGTGGATTTCATGTGCTTCAGACGCCGGTAGCCATGTGCGGGGTCCACCTCGCATGCACCTAGACAGAAGGTCTTGACCCTGTGTGCACATACATCATCACACCTTAAACGTGGCCAGCTGGAACACGGTCTGGCAGTGATGTAACTGGCTGTGTACTGAGCAAAGCTGAATTTCTACTGACTCCGTCGGCTCAGTGAAACCAATGGGATTAGGCTCTGGGCAAAAGCATGAGCCGACGGCGATGCGAGCAAACAGAATTCTGGCTCCGGGCTCCTTTGGCGTTTATCAGATCCATGCTCAAGATCGAAACTAGGACTGCGTGACTGCTGCACAATCCTTGGAGCACCTCTTTACTACCTATGACAGCAACCATCAGCAGCTTGTTCCACCAGAGCCTAGGGATGATCAATTTTTCCCAGCATGCCTCACATTCCACAGTCAAATCACAAAAAAACAAGAAATGTGCAAATAACTGTGGGATTAATATCATGTAAGTCTAGGCTTGAAATGCAACCTTTTTGTGGGCTGATTATTGAATTCAGATTAATAGATTCCATAATTAAATTGTCTCCTTTGTGTTGATTCTCCCTCATATGCTGTTCAACCAATGAGTCACTCCAAAGGAATCCCATTTCGTTTCACACCAACGAGCAAACAAAAATATTAATTAATCAATGCCGAGGCTTTCTCTCTCACACTCAGCCGTGTCACACCACGAAAACATACAGTGGGTCAGTCGTCTTCAGCGGTGCACCTGCTTTCATGGCGAACCTATAAAAGTAAAACTGGAGGCCTTTAACAAGCTGAAATGCTTCAGGGCCACCAGACAAATGGCTGACCCTGTACTTGAAGCCCAAGCTTCAGTCTCACCTGGAGATATATGTGCGTGTCTCAAAGGTGAGCATGATGGGATGTGCAAATACTACAATGTAGCTGTCCTCATATTTGTGCAAATATCAAATAAAGGATTGCTTCTTTTTATTAAGTTTCATTTCATTGCTGTGGCATGTTTTATAAACTGGATTGTAAAATCAAGGATGGAGTTCCTAAGGCAAAAAGTCAGAGATGACTAAGTTTATTTTGCTTAGCAGTCTCAGGTCTGCTAATTGATTCCCATACATAAAAATATCTACTCCTTTTGCTCTAACAAGAAAAACAAATATGAGTAACCCTATTATGGAATAGGAATTATTGCTAAATATCAACAAATTGCTGAATATTCTCAAATATAGTGGTACCTTAGAACTCAAACTTAATCTGTTCAGAACTCAGGTTCGAATCCTAAAATTCTGATCGAATTTTCCCCATAAGAAATAATGGAAAACCAATTGATTGGTTCCCAGCCCCCCAAAAAATTACACTTAAATATGTTTTTTTTTTAGCATTGAAACACAAAATGAACAGGATACAAGAAGAAGAGCATATACTAAACACATCTAAGTACATTTATCAAAACAGTAATTTGTAAAGTAAGAAAATAAATGTATCCAAACAATGTGTAAAGTTAAAAAAAATTAACAGTCTTAATTTTTCGCAAACACTGCACCAACACTATATGCAGTGCGCAACTTTTTTTCCTTAATGGCTTCCAAAAAGATAAAGAATGTACCCCATCACTACCCCAAGCCATGCTCCAACTCTGCGCCAACAGTAGACTATGCCATGCGGTCCATTGTTTATTTTTATTATTACTCTGTATTCGTTAATTTGTTCATAAATCGCAAACTTTTAGGTTGTAACATTTGTACAACTATTGCGTAACTTTTTGGTGAGCAATGGCTACCAAAATGATATAAAGTGCAGTGTATTACCTGATATTTTCAATAAATAAAAGCACTATCACCAACAAATGATGCTATCACAGCGAATATGAGGCTGAGACTGAAGCGTTACCCTTTGTTTCCGCTGAGAGACGTGCCCGTTTCCCCGCGCGTACAAGTTATCTTAGGTCGGAGTTCACGGTTCGAATTCTGAGATTCAGATCGAGTTCTAGGTCATTTTTTTTTTTCAAACTGATTGGTTCGACTTTTAAGAAATTCGAGTTCTAATGAGTTTGAGTACTGAGGTACCACTGTATAAGAAAATAAACTGTAACTGGCCCTTCAGTTACAGTTAAATTTGTACAGTATGAGGATGGAAATTTACTTCAAACTCCATTGTTGCTGGTGTGAAGAAATGCTTATTCTGTTCTTACTGGGGTGTATGTTCCTCTGCCTTCACATGCTCCAAAAGACAAATTAATACCAATTATTTTCGGAGTATAAGTCCTAGCGGATTTGGTTTTGTAACAATAAGTAAAGATGTAACACGATAAATAAAATAAACGTGAATACAAGTGTTAAACATTCGGGTTCCCTGACTAGAGGATTTCGTACACATTTAGGTCTTTGTTTTCGATTAAATCAACAGTAAACCACAACTATCATCTTTAAATGTTATGAGTTGTAATCGCTCGCCTGAATGTTGTGGTACATATCGAATATCACCAGGAATGCCTCTGTTCCTTTGTCGTATCCCCGTTAGCTGGGAGCCAGCCTGTCTTCACTGATGCTGGACACCCTCACTTTCACAGCAGCAGCGAATCAGGGGTCATTGCTGGGGTAATGCTCTAAGATGCCAGCTCCTCCTTTTGCTGAAAAAAAATGAGAAGCATCTGAAGCTACAAGCCCTGGGAAATGTGGTGGATCCTGTTCACAGACTCACAGCCGTCCTTTCGGCAGACATGGGAACATTTGGCAAAAACGTTTCTATTGTGTTTGTGCCGGTCAACTGCCAATAGTAAAAACAAGGATCATTTCAGCTAGAAGGAAACATGTAAGAGAAGCTTAAGCAAGGGGAGTTTGCAGATCAGAACATACAAACCTCAGCTAACATTTTACATATCCATGAACTCAAATCTCTGAAACAACATTTGAAAGACAACATCTATGCACAGCTGAGGAGCATCTGCACACAGACAGGAAAGTGGTTTGGACTTACGATTTAAAAAAAAAAAATTCATGACAATAGTACATGTGTAGATATACAAAAGAAACCAGATCAATACGAAAATTATAAACAGTAAAAATGCACGTTGCTTATATATATGTTCCTAAACATATGCAAATGTTGACAATAGCTTGCTTTGGGGGAACAAACCATTAAAACTGCAGAAAGGTCCAGTCTGAAATGGCTACTAATATTTATCACGTGACACAATGAGTCCAATTAAATGTACTCTCCCTGTATTCTTTGTGCTTATATATCCCAGAGCAGGCAGGGTGTTACCAGGACAATAGTGACAGTAGAAGTCACATGACCCACAGGGCATGACTAACCAGGCCCAAAGAGTGATGGGTATAGTGTTTGTGCCAGTGGTAATTATGGCCCTGGGTTACGTACACGCATATGCACAGGCGGTGCAGAGGACAGCCTCGTACCTGGAGCCTCTGCTTTGCCCTCCCCCACACACCTGTTCACATGGCACGGGAGGAGGAATGAAAACGGAGGGCAAATCCAAAATATCTCGGAGCTGAGGTCATGAGTCTATTGGCTGCCATTGTGCATTTGTTATATAAAGCTTGCCCACTTTGCAGGCTGCCTTTATAAAAGCTCGCTTCCCTGACTTGTTCAAACTGCAGATATACGCGCTGTGGGGGGGGGGCCTCCCTTGGGTGCTATATAACAGCCAAGTCCCCCATATTTTGTGATGGAGTCTAATCTTGCCAGCTTTGAACTGACACGTACGTGAGCCCCCCCCCCCCCCTTCTAAATCACACCCACCCGTTAGAGTTACAGAGGATCAATGATGTCAGGGTGGTCAGAACTGACCCCCACGAGTTCACAGACCTACTCTCAGTCATGCGCTTCTCTCTAGCACAGAAACTTGATATTCAATGAGAACCAACCTATTATATAAATATGAAAAAAACCTGCATTAACTGGAAGCCTGTCCCCAGGATCCGAGGCCCCCTCTCAGGTGCTGATCTCAGAGGCTCCCACGGGTGTGGGTTGGGTGGGGCGCGTGGGCGGGGCACATGGCCCGGTGCTAGGAATTCGGCCGTGCAGATGTTGGCCAAATGCTTTCATTAAGCCGATCTTCTTGGGAAGAGGTGTTTCCACTGTAAAGCTCGCTGCTGGGCCCATGTGGGATTCAGGCGTCTGATTGACATAAAACCAGCCAGCAGACGTGTGTGGGAATTAGTCCCCATGTCAATAGGGTTTGTGACATTCCGAGAGAGGATAAGGGGAGAGGGAGGCAGAGACAAAGAGAAGGAGAGGCACGGACAAGAATGAGAAATGGCGTTTCTATTCATTAAACTTAAAATTATTTACTTCATGATTGTCACCTTTCTGAACAACTAATCTCTCCTGTTACTTTGGCATCTTTTATTACCTCTTCTATCTTATTAACTGCTCCCGAGGAACAGGGAAATGCAAGACCTGGGGCTGCCCCACGACTGACATCACCGCGAGGCTGAGCACCGTGAGGCAGCCTGACATCACCGCGAGGCTGAGCACCGTGAGGCAGCCTGACATCACCGCGAGGCTGAGCACCGTGAGGCAGCCTGAC
>JAODLC010000043.1:7344672-7358992 GCA_026781145.1 Hippopotamyrus pictus | reverse complement strand
GATAGATAGATAGATAGATAGATAGATAGATAGATAGATAGATAGATAGATAGATAGATAGATAGATAGATAGACATACTTTGAGTATGGCTTCTTTAAAGGACACGGTGTCCTGCAAGCTGCGTGCTGTGACTAGTTACGGACAGATAGCAGATGACGCTGAAAGAGGAGCGGCGCTCCAGAGAAAAGCTGATGCGGGGTGAATCGGCGGCGGCGCGGACATGCTGAGGTCGGCCTAACCAACTCGCCTTCACTGTCACCTTTTCTGTTTCCTTATCAAAGCAAGGAAATCATGTTGGGTCCGAAAGCGCCGCTCCGTTAACGTAATTTTACAGTCCGCATTTGCTGAAGCGGGGGCTGCTAGATGTTCTACTTCAAAACGGATGTTTTATTCCTTTTTTATGCAGAGGTAGCCGAGCCCTCACGAAAACTGCTGTCCAGAAAAATAAACGTGAACATTAAAATGACATTCGTATCAATTAAACTGAATATTTACTCTAAAGTTTTTTTTAATAAAATACTTTAATATAATACACGATTGCACATTGTTTCGTGTAAATGTAAATTATAAATTTCAGTTAAATACTGTGCTATGATATTTTTTTCCACCTTCACTTCTGTGCCTAGAACTGACATAATCCTTGATGTTTTCGCTCTGTCGCGGCCCTCCACCAAGGACGTTACGCTATTATATTGGTATAATAAAAAGCATTTTATTATTTTGCTATTTTTTGTCATTCCATCAAAGTAAAATTCAAAATGAAAAAGCATTTTACTTTGTTTTAACTACGTCATTTGTTTAATTGTCAGTTCAATTTAGACTAATAAAGATCGAACTAAGTTGCACCATGTTCCTTGTAACGTTTTGACAGTAACATCTGTTTCGAATACCTTACATGTCTTTGGGCCTATTATTTATTAAGACTGGCATTCTTTGTTGTATGCATTACTGTGACACAAAACAATTGTAAAATTATAATCTCATAATGATAGCCTAATTATGAGTACAATTTATACGCATGAGACATTTGCTGGGAGTGACAAGCCTTTTCATCCTCAAAATATAAAACACTGCAGAAACATAATAAAACGGCACTTCACGGGTTTCCAGGAGTAGAGCAATGTTGATGGCTGGTACGAATAATGTTTATGTATGCGTTATTTCAGCATGTTTTACATTTAGATTAGATCTGTTTGATTTGTTAGTCGTTCATTCCCCAGTGTACTGTCATAATATTTGCATTATTCTGTAGAATGAGCTCTGTTGAAGATACTGAGCACAGGGAGCTGCACGTGCAGCATGAGCATGAACATCTTAACATTCCTGTCGGCTCAGGAGAGCCCTGTGACCAAAGGCTTTTTGTCATATTACTTTTTCGTCTCGGCCACCTTCTCGTCTGCCCTTTCACCATTTACGGAGTTACACGTGTAGGTTTTTTGTAAATAAATGTTGGCTAAACTTTTCAAAAGCTTCCTTTTGCTCGAATCAATTGCATAATATTACCAGTCTTTGTTAAATAAACCAGAAACTGATTTTAATGTCCCAGGCTCTCAAATTAAAATACAGTGACAGTCACCTGTCAGACTGTTTGACAAATGAAACTGGGAAGTATCGTTTTATTCATGCTGTATGGTTCCCTAATAAATGAAGTCGGCTAATTCATTGCGTACTTATTAAAGTATCAAACACAGGTGAGTTTCTAAACTAGGCCTACTAAAAAGATCAGGGGCTAAGTCAAGTTTACCTGGGGCTTGACTTTTTTTTATTTTTGAAGGAAGACTGGCATCGGGGCTAAAATACTCGGGGCTCGGATTAAAATACTCGGATTATAGCCCCAAGTGAACGAACCGAACGACACCCATGATCAAACATATATGATTGTTATACTTAATTACGGCATTTATGTGACACGCTCTCCTAAAGAATCCAGAGTAAACATAACGTGAGCTCAGCTGCGACGTCGGAAGCGATATAACAGGTGCATATATACTATAATATAAGCTATTTCATATCAAATTTACCGTACCGTTACTATTTAACTCAAAAAGCCAAATGGTGTTTTGAAAAGATAAAGGAAAAATTCCTACATCATACGATTATCTATAATTATAAACATTCAATTTCGAATGCATTGCAGAATGAAACTATATGATTCAATTTTTTAATTTGTTACCCTGGTTGCCATTCATCACAATATATTAAAAAAAAAAATTAACAAGTAAGCAAAGAGGTTCCAGGAAGGACCTCGCAACAAATCCCTAATGCCGTTTATCACAGACAGGTAAAGCTTAATTCTTCAAATGACATAAACCTATCTGAGTCCATGGTCCTGCGCTAACCTTATTGGTCAGGTATTCAGAAAATGTAGGCGGGCTTATGTATGTTGCATTGCGCCAGCCTGTGTCGTGGGTGGACGGCGTTGATCGACGTCACGCTGTGAACCAATCCGCATCGTCGTTAACCATTCGCGACAAGCCCATATCGAGAATACTATAAAACTGTACTGACAGTGCTGTCTGTATACTTTGCGTGTGACAAGGAAGAGCGAGCTACGGTCGCGGTACAGGTTTTCTTCATTTATCGACTGATCGAAATTTGCAACATGAAAGCAATAAGCCCCAAGAGATCCTTCACAAAAAAGAGCATCAGTGTCTCGGATCAAAACCTGGGAATATCTCGGAGTAAAACCCCAGTGGACGATCCCTTGAGTCTGCTGTATAATATGAACGACTGTTACTCCAAACTAAAGGAACTTGTCCCCAGCCTTCCTCCAAACAAGAGCGTTAGTAAGATCGAAATCCTGCAGCATGTCATCGACTACATCCTGGACCTTCAGATTGCACTTGACACCCATTCCGCGATAGAAAGTCTACAGCACCAGCAGCGACAGGGGCAGGCTACACCCCGCACTCCCCTGTCAACCCTCAACACAGACCTGAACAGTCATCCGTTGCAGGTAACCCGCTGCAGTCATCTTAAGAACTGCATAAATAAATAAAGTACTAAAGTCGTGCCGCATTCGTTGTTAAATTTAACTATCTCCCAATTCAATACTTTCTTTCCAGCCTCCGGAGATCTCCACAGAATTAAACAAAGATGACAGGAAGACGCTATTTCGTTAAAATGGTAAGTACTGCGCATGTACCTCACAGTTAATTGCCTAACAAATTAATTTATCTTATTTTCTTCACGCAAATGAAGGTATTGTGTGGTACTGTAGTTTACGCAACAGTGCAGACCGCCGATCGCGCTTTACAAACAGGTCAGCAAACTGACGTGCTTTCAATAATCGGAAAAAACACTACTTTGACCTAGATGCCAGTTTATATATTCATAACATATTATATTGCATTTAATAGTCTTACTGCGAATTTGTGGTTGTTTATACTACATCAGGCGATATCGTCATATAGTTGGCGCAAAAAGAAAGCTGGCACCAGCACTAAATAGGTCCTATGGTTAGATAGTTATGCGATCTCCGCCCGCTCGGTCTTACACATGAAGTTCTTTCTGCCCAGTGCGCGGAGTGTTTGCTTAAATGTTTGAAAATATGCGGCTTCCTCCCCGGCGCCAGTTAGTCCGGGTTTCTGCCCAATTTGCCGTCTCTAAACACGCCTCTCCTTTACAATCTTTTGCAGGTGTTTGGTTTGGACTAAAAATGGACCTGACATGTTCTTCATTTTTGTTCTAGTTTCTGCACTTCGTCCTAAATCGACTTCAGTTTTTTTCTTCTTTTTTTCCATAACATGCCGTCTATGTGGTGTGTTATGTTGTACGGACAGTCGCAGCTATTTATATAGTAGCCTATCTATGTCCTTTCTTCGAAAGAAAGGAACAAGCTTCTTTTTTTCCCGAAAAAGGGAACTCAAAACAACCAAGTCACACAGAATCACCATCACAAGAAGTCTTTGCCTCTACAGAAGGTGGAGCGTGAACAAATGACAACTTTTATTGCTAATTTATAAAGTCTGCCATAAACTTTACTTGTTTTGTTTATAAGGGACATTTTAATGTGTATAAAATCAATGAAACCTTGTATATCTGCAGAAATTCTGGGCTGAAAATGTAATGCTGTACATAGACATCATGAAACTTTTTATAAAAGTTGTATTGTAAATTGTACCTTTTATAGAAAATAAATATAATGCTTTATTTGAGTATCAAGGACCATAAGGAAATTACTTGTACCAAGTTCATCATTGACGGTGCTGTACGTCGTACATGCTGTTTTGTGAGGGCATGCCTTAGAACACTGAATCAGGTTTTAGATTGCATTCATGATGTTAACTCGGCTGCTGGTTAAAAACCAGAACAAACAAACAAAAAAAAATCTACCCGCGTTGCTAAATGAACAGGATCTGAATGTTAAGATTTTATGCTTAGATAATTATCTTACAACCAGATACGTAAACAAATGAGCGCTGCAGGTTAGCCACGTGGCCGACCCTTCGTCTTTGATTTCACTGTCCTGTAATATGTAAACAGAATACTTCAAAAAAAGCAATGTTTGTTGTCCGGTTTGTGTTTGTATTATACGGGAAGCTTTACTCTGCACGGAAAGCTGTTCGTGTAGCTACAGGGCACAGCTTGTGTTCAGTTACGTGGAAAGTGGGTTAATCAGGAGCAGTCTGGAAGGACCGCGATGATCGCCAAGGGAAGCCCCTCTTCGTGTGCAGGTGTTAATCGAGTCCAGCTTGGCGTATTGCCGGGTGAAGTACAGATCAGTTCCTGGGGGCGAACGGGGAAGTTGGCTAATAGACATTTCATGCTACGCGCTTTCATTTATTTTACATGCGTGATTGGCATTAATGTGTTTACAATATAGATGGCCTGACAGCTTATTTGAAACTGATAAGCATGTCATGACGAGCCAAAGTCAATGTAGTCCACCTAGGCTACTTCCTGTTGGCTTTGGAACTGAATAAACCTGCTTATATTACGGTTTGTATGGAGAGTAACCAGGGACCAATTAAATATCTGATAGAATTATTGAAAATAGTGGCGCAATGTAGATAATGGGCTAATTAGTTTATCCGTTGTTTTTGGGCCGGAAACACAGACGGCTATTGTACATTTGTACGTGACAGTTTCGACAATGGATATTCATCAATGATTTGTCTGCATGCACAGGAAGGCCGCAGCACACAAGCGCCAAGCGAAAGTAATTTAAAGCAGGTTTTATGCGACGCGGACGCCCCCTGCCGCCTATCGTGCAGCGTTACTGAGAAATTTTAATTATCGTGGGAACAAGCTCATCTTGAGTTTTTCTTTCTGCGGGCGGTAAATATTTTTTCTTTGCCTTCTGGAGTTGACTGCTCAAAATAAAGACTCAGCCCTGACAGCACAACTCGTCTGTATTTTATCCGATGCACACCCATTTTTGTTTGCAAAGGCTCATTGGTTCAATGGCAGCATCTTGAAATCGGTTTCCTCAGGGCTGCTGGACAATAATAATAGATACTTTATTGATCCCCGTGGAGAAATTGTCTTCACACCTCCCTCCACTTGCTCTTTGTAGAGTAAGCTGTCTGCAAAGGGCAGCCACCTGTTGGGGCTCCCAGGGAGCTGGTGGTTCAGGGTCTTGCTCAAGGACCCACAGACATGCTGAGGCTGGGTTTGAACCAGTGGCCTTCTGATTACAGGCACACAGGCTTAGCCCACTGAGCCACACACTGCCCCATGGAAACTGATTTGTCTTCCTGCCGCAGCCTAAATATCAGATATAAATTTCACTGATAAGAAACACTCTGAGGCAGAGTGTGCAAACTGGCCAGGATGTGGTTTCTCCATCCTACTCCATCCCATCCAGCGACTACAGAGCCAACTCCACGAAGTGGACCAGCTCCGATTACTACAGCCCACGTGCCCCAAGTTAGAGCCAGTCTAACATATAGTCTCCAGCACATAGAACATTTTATGTTTTGGTGCTTGTAGTCACCACCAAAATGAATACATGGATGTATTTTTTTAAAGAAAGGTTTCACCAGTGAGTAAGCTTTCACTGGTGTTATCTATGTAGAGCATTATGAAAATATCAAGTGTGTTTCACATTCAACGGGAGATTATATGTAAAGTGACATAGAGGCCTTTGACATCTATTTGGCAAACTTGTAAGAAAACGTTATTTACTTAGTGAATTCTTTTCAGAGATTTGCCATCACCCACTGATATGCCTGGGTTTTTACACAAGGACATGAACGGGGGGGTCGAACCCCCCCCCCCCCCCCCGATGCAATACCATTTCTTGCCCTATTTACACAAGAGTTTACCTTTGTTTTAAGGATTTAAAAAAAAAAAACAATCCTCAGTGTTTGGTTACACATTTATTAATCCACTAGTGGACATCTCAATAAATATGACAATCACAGCTCTATTAGAGGTACTAATAGTCAAATACTGTCAGTTGAAAGAAATTCACAATGAAAGGTATAGCTACATCGTGGTACATGCAACAGATAAGCAAAGGCTAGCAGGTTCTACATAAGCCATGCAAATTCAGATCGGGGCTTGAAGTCCCTTTCTCCTCAATCAGGTTTTAGCACAACCACATGTTATATTCTAATGACACACATGCTTAACACTTGGGACATTTCCCATCAACAACTACTAGCATTAATGGGCTACCGAAACAGTTAGACGTCATTTTCATGCAACACTGTAGCACAATAACACTGGAGATGCTTGCAATGTCAAAGGAGTGACTACAATATGACCACAGGGACAGTTTCACAGAAGACAAACCTTATATTTTTGTGTTGCCTACCACTTAACAAGCTCTTCAACAAACTATGAATTCTAGTTTTTTTTAGTCAACGTGACATGGGTTACTAAATATCTTTACTTTCGTGTTTTCTAGCATGTGACACAGAGGTCTGAAACTGGGTCAGTTGTTTTAAAGGTTTTTGTACCAGTAGTGTCCCAGATTTTTTTCTCTTTAAATTTGAAAAGCAGCACTACAGGTTCACAGCAGAACTGAAATACAGCCCAATATTAAACCTGAGCAATCTGCGCACTTATTTTTGGACTTCAGAACATTGAACTTTTATATTTAACATTCATTTTCTACACATGCTACTACAGACAACATAAATATGACTCCTCTGTAAATTCTTTTTTTTGTGGGGGTCTTCAGAAGGAATTGTGCCACCTCTTTCTTGGGTTTCCATAAGGAATCATGGCAACTCTTTCTTGGGTCTTAAGAAGTCACGGAAGTCTTGGGTCTTCATAAAGAAACAAGAGAAGCCGGGCTTGGGTATTCATAAGGAAACATGGGAAGTTGTTTTTGGGTCTTCATAAATAATCATGGGAATTTGTTTTTGGACCTTTATAAGGAGCCATGGGGAGTCTTTCTTGGGTCTTCATAAGAAATCATGAGAAGTCATTTTTGGGTCGTTATAAGGAATTATGGGAAGTCATTTTTAGGTATTTATAAGGAATCATGGGAAGACTTTCTTGGGTCTTTATAAGAAATCATGTTAACTCATTCTTAGATCTTCATAAGGATGGAACGAAGGTCTTGGGTCTTCATAAAGAATCATTGGAGCTCTTTCTTCAGTCTTCTTAAGGAATCACGGGAAGTCTTCAGGGTCTTTACAGATCAGCCTTGTCAGGAATGGTTTTTTAATAAGGTCACGGAAAGAGCAATCAGATATGCTTAGGATGTTCAAAGGATGCTCTCCCGCTCCTCTCCAAAGGTGACAGCCTCGGAAGTGACTGTGCGGATTTCTGGGGGGTCACCGGGGTTGAGACCCCTCTTGAAGTGCACGACACGCACGTTGTCGTTTGGTGCAGTGGTAGCGTTGGTGCTGGTGCCCGAGCCAGAGCTGGGGGCAACAATGACTTCAGCATTGGAGCCCTCACTGGGCTGGCGGTGGGTGCCTTGCTGGGCATTGTTGGTGTTGTTGTTCAGGGTGGTGTTGCTGGGGGTGCGGTTCAGGTTATACGTCCTGGAGGAGGGCCAGCTCTCCTCGGGGCTGCTGGCCAGCAGGCTACACTGGTCTTCAGAGCAGATGGACATGCGGGCCACGGCAGGGTCCTGCAGGCCACTCAGGCTGTGCGGCAGGCAGGTACGCTTTCTGGCAGCGCTCTCCTCATCCAGCTCAATCAGGCTGCTCCGCTCCAGCTGTGACAGGTCCGCCTCCTCATCCTGGAGGGAGTGGTTAGGTGAGCTCTCACTGGAACGCACGCCGGAGTCCGAGGAGTCCTTCTTGTCCAGCATAGCATCTGAGAGGTACTCCTTGCCTTTGGCTAACGGGCGGGAGCCGCTGTCTTCTGGGAGAGTCGCGGCCTTGCCGTCCGTCTTATTCCCGTCCCCAAGTAGCGGGGCATTGTCAGATTCCTCTGACTCTTCGTCGTCGCTTGTCAGCTTCTGGTACCGTGGGCCGGCGGCTGCCTTCAGCTTGAGGTCGGCACCCTGGAAGATGCCAACCCTCTCGCCTGACAGCTTGCGGCCTAGCAGTGATCTGGAGGTGCTGTGGTCGGGCTTCTCATCCTCCTCCGTGATGGGGTCCAGCGGCGAAGCATCCGCCGCAGTTGGGGTATAATCAACAGCATCGCCAGGCTTGCCGGAGTTTCTCTTCACGAAGGGTTTACGGCCATCCTGCTCCGAGCTCTCCTTGCCCTTATCCTCTGAGGCAGAGTGTGCAAACTGGCCAGGATGTGGTTTCTCCATTGTGCTCCCAGTACCCTCCAACTGGGCCATTTGGGCAATGTACTCCTGGTACGCATTACGGTACTCAGCCTGCTGCTTGTCGGTCAGCTTGCAGATGTCGTTGGAGGACTCCTGGGAGTTGAGGCTGGACATGCTGGGCGTCCTGTGTGTAGTGGTCTGTGTTGGGAAAGAAGTCAAACAAATGATCAAATATTCAGCAACATTTAGCAGCCCACACCAATCCCCAATGATCAGCCAACTACAATTTCCTACACAGTGGCTAAAGCAACTGCAAGGAAAAAGATCGACTGAATAAGGTCATACTAAATTGGTTAGGTGCAAATTATTACAAGTTTACAGTAGCAGTTAATTCAAATAAAATGTCCTTGGTAAAAGGTATGAAATTTATGTTTAAAGTCAAGCAAAAACTGCATTTCCTGATGGTCGGCAAGTAATTTAAACAGAAACCTATACAGAAGTAGGCGTGTGTGTTTATTCAGAGTTGATCTCTATTAGTTTATCTTGGAGAGGCAGTTATTTTAAGTCCTTATCAACATTTTGCCCACGTACGTCACCAGGTGCTAACACAGGCCAAGGCACACGCGTCTGGTCGGGTCGCTGTAAGTTACCGTCCATTGGGTGTTGTTGATTCGCTGGGGCTCCTCCAGGCCCACAGTGGTGAGCTCCTCGAAGCTTAGGTTGAAGCTGTACATGGGGGAGGTGTCCTGGTTAGCTGGCCCACCTTCGTACATAGAGCCATGGGGACGCCGGGCTGTCTCCCCATGGCTTACGGGGCCGCTCCCCTGCTCGCTAGGGGCCCCATCGTGGAGTGTCTGGCTCTCTACAACACGCAACTCCATCACCTACGGGGGGCAGCAGGGAGCCGATCGGAGAGCATTCGTCAGTGTATCTTCTCCCACTCGTATGTCGTGTGTATATACAGCACAATCTTGTCAAATTGAAACAAGTGCAATGCTGAACCTAGATGGCTACAAACCATGGCCCTCTGATGAGCTGACTTACATTAAAGTGAAAGGGAAACAGGAGGGACTCTTCACCTTACTATACATTGGTCGGGCAAAAATGACCAGCCTACCATTCCCCGGAACAGCTGCCAGTCTCCGAAGTTCATGTTCATCTCCTTCTTGAGTTCATCCAGGTTGCACTGCGACAGGACTCTTCCGTTCACGTTGGCCTGGGCCAGTGCAAAGAGGTCAGCACTCAGCGTGATGGAAGATTACAATGGACAAATACAAACGGGGCTTTAACAGCTGGCTGCAAGCTGACAGCCTTTGTGGGTCTGCCTTCATGTTGAGCTGTTCATGCAAGTGAATTGTTTTGGTTTGGTTTATATGGGACGGCAAGGCTGTGGGCAGAGCTATATGGGCTTGTGGGTGCATTTTTAATCACCAGATACACAAGAACCGCAGCTCCCTCGACAAACAAATAAGCAAGATTATTACAATTCCTAGTGACTTAGTTCATCTGCAAAAAGACAGAGCGCATACAGACACGCACAGAGAGATGACTCAACACAGCCTAACCTCACCTTTTTGATGGTAGCCGTGTACTGTCCCAACATGCTCTGGTCCATGCCCTCGATCTGCTTCACCTGCTCACACACGGAGTCCGTGTTCATGGAGCTCAACATCACGGCCGGGGCACCAGACGCCACGGAGGCGGAGCCCTGTCCCACAAGGAGAGCCAATAAAAACGACGTCAAAGACAGATGTCACGCACTGGACACTCGTGAGCCAGGCCACGGCAGGGACTGTTTTGTGTCAAGAGACACAGAGTTTTCTGGTTTTGCAGTCTAACCCAAAGCCTAGTTAATCGGAGAAAGGAAGCTGAATGTTGGAGCGTTTAAACCACGTGAAATGAAACCTGCTACCGGCGCTGGGACCACAGTCTGCACTGAGCAGGTGGGGAGGAGGTTAACTTCAGCGGCCGCCCGGCATGCAGCTAGTCTGCGAGACCTACAGCACTGAACCAGTCAGTCTGAGCCCGGTGTATCGGTCAAGGGCGAGGCAAGAAAGTTCACCCCCAGCAACGGCATCCAGTGAAAAGCCACCATGAGACGTTGCACGTGTTACTTAACAGGCTCTTCCATCCTTGCACGCAGTAGCACAACAGCAGAGACGAGGGTGAACAAGTAACACTGCAATTATGGCTTCCACCATGTTATTTTGTTCTATATTCATCTCCTCTCCAGGCCAAATACTACATCTTATTTAATATAATTTTGTTTCTGTGTAAATAATGGTAATAATCAGTAAAAAAAGAAGGTGCTATTAAGTAGATCTTAAGCAATATTTATGATCTTCCTAAGCTATTGATAAACTATCCTGCAAAACTGACAACTGTTTTACCATCTTGCAGTAATAGATGACCGGCTAATATTCACTTCATTTTTGTCTGTAATGAATCTAAGGTTACTTTTTATTTTAAGGGCACCACAGAATGCAATTAGTGGAATAGGTCTGACGTCATGTTTCATCGGCCATCGTGGCTCAGGGTAAATAACAACAACACTTAGCAAGCTGTGAGCAGTGCATGCTTGAGAAGGCCCAGTAATTAAAAAGCATCATTATAATTACCTTTTATTTAAAAGAATGAACAGAGGGGGAAAAAAAAAACTTAGGGAGAAGGACTGGCTTTGAAATAAATAGCTAAAAACAAAAACTGCAGAGAGCAAAAGGCTTGAGCTTGTCGGTCTGGGGGGACCCACAGCAAACGGTTTGGCAAGGCGGCGTGCAAACCTAAAAGCTACAAACTCATATGCGCAAAAACATTCAGCGTCATAAATAAAAGCAGCTTCCCCTGCTGACTACAATGTCATATGCGAAGTTCTAATGTTAAATGTATTACATTTGTTTGCAGGACAGGGTCAGAGTGGGTATGATGAAGACATTAGGACATCTCACAGGTAACACTCTACTGCTGTGGCATTATCGCAATATCGGGGAATATTACCCTTGAGCTGGGCGGCTTAGCAAAGAACTGATGACCTCTTTTCAGATCACCCTGACAGGACTGAGGCACATCCCACAATGCCTTGGGAAAAATTACATCATTAAATCACAGGTAAAGGACACAGGATAGGTCAGGATACATTTTGGTCTTTGACACACACTGTGAACCACCAGATGTTTTCCAGTAGCTACACCGATCCTTAGAGGCTTCCGCGCTGCTGAGAAACAACTAACAGGCATTGTGTGATGTACTTCGAACCTTCGTCCAATAGGACAATGAATAAAACGGGTGCAACCTCAACCTGGAGGCATTTTCCAGCCTCTTACCTCCACAGAGCAGATCCCTCTAGCTTCCTAATATGAACTTAATGCAGAGCAGAGCTCAAGTTACCTTAAGAGTTAGGGGCCAATCTGTGTTCCAGATAAGGCAAGAGCTGGCGAATCAGAGTCAGCCTGGGAGCTGTGTGACGGTACAGAGAGCCCTCCAACGGCAAGGACGGGCCACGACGGCAGTATGTTGGGCCAAGTAAAAAGCCGCTTAAGCCAGCCGTCGAAATGGGCGAAGCGAGCAAGGTGGACACAACAGGAACTAGGAAGCCGAAACTGGACGGAAAGATTGACCCACCCACTAGAAGGCAAGATGGCGACCCTCAAATGACGGCGGTCAAGGTCGGCATCAAAGCCGCGTAGGTGGGCCAAACTCAGACCAGGTAAAGTCCTCGATTCAGCTACAACTACTGGTTTAGTGACTAAATTCCTAACAGGGAATGTACTACACTTCCCCTAGAGCATGCTGGGAACTCAGTGGCAGGAAGATGACAGAGCATGTTAGTTTTGAACTAAGAGAGCAGCAAAAACAAAAAATAAGGCAGGAAGCTGGCATTTAAAAAAAAAAACAAAAACTCAAGAGTCTGTACCTGCTTGTGTTTGACAGAATGTGCCCTATTCTGCTTAGGAGGAGAAGGGAGGGAGGGAGAGAGAGAAAGAGGCATCAAAAAACATTAGGAAACTGAGGAAAGTTTATCACGGAGGGTCAAACAACAGCGTTCATGTGGACGGACCTGCTGACATGGTCTAAAACTTCATTATGCAGTTGCAGGGGCAATTTTTGCATTTAATCATATTTTTGCTGATTTATCACCAGATCACTGCAGCGACAGCAAGATGCTGTGATCCGTTTGACTGCTGCAGGAGTGTCATGATACACAGGGTTACCACGATAACCAGGAAGAAGACAGAATGAGTTGTCATCCAGAGCTTCGTCACTGATAAGGGGAGACCGGCATCCAGGTACTGGGCTCCGGAGAAAAGGCGATATAATGAGACCAGAAAAAGTGAGTCATCAAGGCAAGGGAAGAAGATGGGGCCGTACACACACACGCGCACACACACACACACACACACACACACACACACACACACACAGGACCCAAAGGGCAGTGAGATAATTTTTTTAGAAAAAAAACAAGTGTTCAGAAGACAGCAAAGATCAGATCATTATGATAATTATGATAATTCTCAGATTCGCCACAACGTGAGGCCCAAGACACAAGGCAAGTGTTCCTATCCCAGAACGGCGAGCATAGTATCTACCCATCAGAGGCACCCCGTGATTTCTGCAGATGATTCTCTAAGCTTAAGGGGCACAATGTCCTGACGACGTTCTGCGCTAAACGCCAGCCGAAGTTCCCGCGTCTGCGAGCGACAGCTCTGTACTTACGAGTCCACTGCAGGGATCCCTGGGGAAGCCGGATTTAACGTTTGGACGTGGCGGGACGTGATGGAAGCTGCCAATGTACTGCCTTGGCAGCTGATAAACATGATGGGGGAAATATGGCTATGGTCAGGAGACCCGGGGGGAGAAGGGAAACACAAATTTAGGAAACGGAAATAAAAACACACAATGAGGCTCAAATAGAGGAACACAAAACGAAAGCAACAGTATATCAAATGCAATGTGAAGCAACTGACCGGGGAAGAAAAGGAACTGAAAAAGAAACTATTTGGGTGGGGCTGGGGGGGGCATGATGATGGACATGAAGGTGGGAAAAGAGGGGGTGCGTGATTAGGGACGTGTGGGTGTGGCATGATGACATGGATGATGGAAAGGGGGCAGGACAAGATGGACATGTGGATTGTGCATGGGGGAGGACCATGATAATTGACATATGGGTGGGGTTAGGGGTGGGGCATGACGATGGACAGAAGAGGGGTATGATGATTGGCACATGAGTGGGACATGGGGAGGGGCATGTCTGGCATGTGGGCAGGGCATGATGATTGACACATGGGCGAGCCAAGGGAGCAGAAGCACGACAATGGACATATGGGTGAGGCATGGGTTCAGTTCCTGGGACCGGTTCAAGGAAAACGGCCTGGAGGCTACAGGCAGCTCGTCCACGTGAGGAGGGAGGCAGCCTGCTGTAAGAAAGAGAGAGGGGGTCAAAGAACTCACCCGGTTGTAGAAGGGGTGCTGGGGTCCCGTCAGGCCGCTGAAGTAGCTGCTGGGGGGCTGGGGCGGGGACACCACGCCGGGGGGGTTGTAGGGCCCGCTGAAGGAGGTGGTGGGCGAGCAGGCAGATGAGTGCTGGCTGTACACGGAGGATGCACGGGGCGGGGCGTCCTGCAGGGGCAGCGTGGGGTAGGCCACACCCCCCATGTGCATCTGATCCCTCGCGGCACGCACGTCTGGGGGAG
>JAODLC010000043.1:7304133-7337205 GCA_026781145.1 Hippopotamyrus pictus | reverse complement strand
ATTTAAAACAAATATGCCAATAAAATGTTTCAAATTCATATTCATGTCCAGTTTTTTTCCTTATGTGGCAAGTAGCTTCGCATCGGGTCCTGATCACACTGTCGGGGCTTATTTCTGCGATAACTACCGGGCTGCCTGTACATTATCCCTTACTTAATATGCAAATAAAGGCAGTCTAAGCATGTAAGCAAATATAGACGATTAAGGACGTCAAAATACATACAGAGACAGAGCGATATGTTGATTGCTGCAGCGAGAATCAAATCCTCCAGCTTTATGTGCATCATAGTCAGGGTTAAAAAGCTCTCAGATAAATGCATGCAGTTTCAAACATGTTTAATCCACGCTACTCGCATGTAGGTAGAGGACAGCGGGCAGGGTGGCGGTTACCTTCAGGGTTAGTGGCAGCATCGCCGTTGGCAGGGGCGGAGGCGGGTGCGCACATCTTGCGGGCACTGCTGAGGCCTCGGCTGTTCAGGAAGACGGGCAGGTGCACGATGTTGCGCATGTAGTCGTGCCCGTTGATGTTGGAGTCGCGCAGCACGCTGTTCAGGTTCTGGTTGATGGCCTTGATGATGATGTGCGGGTCGCTGGCGAAGATGGCGATGAAGGGGCCTTTGGAGAACAGCACCCTCACCTGGTGGGGGGTGGGAAAGACTCACAAGGGTCTGGACCCTGACGCCAGGAGCGGACTTCATCAGTCTCAGCTTCTACTGCTCTATTATATGCTTGGATATGCCAATGAAATCACCAGCAGTGTTTAGATGGAGTTCTGAGCACAGAGCTTTACTGGAACTTATTTTAAAAACTGTTCCTTATGATAAACACTGCGTGCTGAGTTTGCATGCTTATATTATCTGACACAGGTTTCCTCTGGGAACCTCCCACAACCCAAAGACCTTCCATTGGGCTGATTGGCATCTCTAAATAGCCCATCGTTTTGGAATGTGTATTATTTATGTGCCCTGTGTGAGACTGTAATCCCGTCCACGGAGTCTCCCAGCCTTGTGCCCAGTCCTGCCTGGGACAGGCTCTGACCAGCGTAAGCCAGTCTAAGATGACGGAAATTCCCCGCGGCCTGACGTATTTCTGTTAAGTTCTGTGTGAAATTCCCTGTTCCTGCTGAAAGCAAAACCTTTTCTGCATCTGGTGTCGGACAGACATGGAAGGCGACGACCGGGCTGTCATTTATTTTAACATGAGCCTCTCAATCAGAACTAAATTAAAAGTGCTAATTTGACATTGACAAATTACAGGCATTAACTCTGGTTGTCTCGGGGGTGAGGGGGGAGCACTTACCGTATCCAACATCTGTAGCACTTTGTCCTGCTCGCAGGAGTCCAGGCCATCAATGATGACGACCAGGCGCGTCTGGTTCTGGGTAAAGCCATCGATGGTCTTCGCCATCTTGGCCATCAGTTCCACCTCACACTTCAGCACCTGTTGGGGGTGGGGGTGGGGGGGGGTTCGAGAGAGAAAAGTGCTAGTGGGTGTGTGCTTTAAAGTACTTCTGTGCGCGAAAAATTATAAATGTGCCTAATTGATTTGTTTTTCGTTCTGGCACAGAGATCGGTGATGTGGTTAAAAAGCAGTTTTGTGTCTGAAAAATAATTTTATGCAACAGGAATTTAAATCATTTTATGATCTTTTATTATTTTGTTAGGAAATATTAATGGCATTAACATGAGAATTGTGTGTGTGTGTGTGTGTGTGCGTGTACGTGTCTGCGGGCACGCCTGCATGTGCATGTGTGTGTGTGTGTGTGTGTGTGTGTCTGCGGGCACGCCTGCATGTGCATGTGTGTGTGTGTGTGTGTGTGTGTCTGCGGGCACGCCTGCATGTATGGGGGCAGCACCTTCATGAAGCCCTCGCTCTTCAGCTTGTGCAGCCTGCTGGCGGCGCTGTGGAGCCGCTTCCTCTGCGAGTGCAGCACAGAGTCCAGCACCTGCCACCAGGTGCGGCAGTTGAGCACCAGCGCCAGGCCCACCACACTGGCCATGGCGATCAACACGGCATTCACCGTGGTGTTGCTGCCGTCCACCTTAAAGACAGCCAGCAGGGCCATGCCGGCAATGAGGCAGCTCAGGACGAAAGTAAAGATGATGAAGGACGGCAGGCAGCAGGTCTTCTTCCACTTCTTCTTCCCTGTGAAAGCGAGCGTGAAATGGATCAGCTTCGGGTAGAAACATCAGGCTCGGTCCGGCACTCTACCAGTAACATCTCTGGCTGCTAAACCCATTAGCGATCTTTTGGCGCTCATGGTCAAAATGAAAAAAAATGATTGGTTATCTCGACATCTGATCGGTAGGTCCCACCTCCTAGTTGCTTTGACCCACCTCCTCTACAATCTGATTGGCTAAATCTCTAAACCAATACTTTTTCTTTCTGCCCTCAGAACATTTCTGTACAAGTAAAACTCCGACAAGCCAACTGACATGCTATAAAAATGACATGTGTATACAGTCATACACTGACATTTTGGACAATGTAAGGGTGTAGACCACCTCCTTTTGGAGGAGGGGGGCAGCAGGCCTGAGAGGAGACAGGCTGAGGATACAGGAAGTTAGACCACAAAAATAAGACAAGGTAAGCGTCATAGTTGTGGATGAAGGATGCCAAAAACTGCCCTCAGTTTCTAGTATATAGCTCAGTTAACGTGCATCACACGTCAGAGTGTGGGACGCTCCTCCATCCACTTCCAGCTTGACTCCCCCAAGCAGCAGGTTCTCACCCTGAGTGTCCTCCGTCTTGAAGACCCTGAAGAGGCGGGTGGCCAGGAAGCCAAACTCCCTCTCGCAGGCGTCCGACAGTGTGGCGATCATCTCGGCCATAGACGTCTCTCCGCCCACGCTCGATAAGCGGTTGTAGTCTGTGAAGAGGAACCTGTGAAGAGGAAGAGCAGTGAGGACCTCGGGGTGTCCGAGATGAGGACACTGTGTGCTCCTGAGTTTAGGGGAATATAGCTTGAATTCAGCCCGTTACAGCTGAACATGGAGAACAGCCTGCATCTCACCTCATTAGCAACAAGGCCAAGATGCGGAGTGGGGGAGGTGTTTGTTCAGGATGGGACTCTGTAGGGCAAGGCACGGGTGGTCATTATTTGTGACGGCAAACAGATGGGCAGGGCACGGGTGATCATTATTTGGGTCAAGTACTTGACTGGCAGGGTAGTGGTCATTATTGGGGACAGGTACCTGATGGGTATGGCACCGGTGGTCATTATTTGGGACAAATACCTGAAAGGCAGGGCAATGGTCTTCATTTGGTACAGGTACCTAATGGGCAGGGCGCAGGTGGTTATTATTTGGGATGGGTACTTGACGGGCAGGGAAATAGTGGTCATTATGCAGAACAGGTACCTGAAGGTCAGGGTGGTGGTGATTATATGGTACCTGATAGGTAAGATGCAGGTGATCATGATATGGGATCAGTACCTGATTATTTGGGATGGGTAACTGACAGACCCATCATTCGAGATAGGTACCTGATGGACAGGGTGCGGGTGGTCATTATTCGGGACGGGTAACTGACAGACCCATTATTCGAGATAGGTACCTGATGGACAGGGTGCGGGTGGTCATTATTCGGGACGGGTACCTGACTGGCAGTGCACGGGTGGTCTGCTCCGGGAGCTCAGGTGGGTTCACAAACATCAGCTTCAACAGCAACTCCAGGTAGCCAATATGTCGCGCCAGGCAGGTGCTAAGGACCCAGGCCCAGTTCCAGCTTTCACCTTCCCTTCGTCCACCAAAGTAGACCACCACTGAGGAGACAGACACAGCTCAGTCACGGAACATGCCCCCCCCCCATCATGCACAAATCATTGCCAGACAGCAGAGCTAATGACTCTTCATCAGATTCATATCGTTCATTGTACAGCATATCAATATTTCCAATTTGTAAGAATTATTTATTTAAAAGTACAAATCAATACCAAACAGCTCAAGCTGATTACTATATTGTCTGGGAGAAATGAGAGCGTCTTATTTTCAGCACAGCAGTGCCCTCTAATGACCAAAACAGAGGACAGCAAGTAACGTTGGTAGCATCACAGCCTGCACTTGAATTTAGCAACGTTTTCCAATGATTCTGTGTTACTCCAGGTAACAAGTGGTTTCAAAGACAAATTTGACTTCACAGAGCTCATTCTATTAATTTTATGAATTTATGCCTGAACACTGGAGTTTAATATCTGTAACACCCATCTGGTCCTGTGATGTCTCTGTGCGTTTCACATTTAGCATTTTATTCGACAGATGCTCTTATCCAGAACAACGTACAGCCCAAGGCAGAAAAATGCTCATTTTGGGCTTCAGCAAGTGATGCATGTAACAGCGAGAACTTATGGTACTCACTGCTATACTGCAGCGGTTAAAGTGTGAAGGTGAGGTCTAGGACAAAAGATGGGGGGGGGTATTTAAAAAGGGATATTTATTTTGCACAGGAAGAGGCAGTGTGACAGGGTAGGTCTGTCGTTAAAAGCAGCAATGCTATCGATTAGCACTCAGTGCAGTTACATAAAAGGCTATATGGAGTGGAAAAACAGCAGATCTGCTGGCATGGGGAACACTGAACTGATTCCCAGTCACAGCGGAGCAGGAGCGCGCTGAGGGAAGGGAGGGGCAGCCACAGAGCCGAAGGGGTTACCGAAGAAGAGGTAGAGCAGGGCCAGCAGGCTGAGGGACACAGCCACGGTCAGCTTGGGGTCGACGGTGAAGCCCAGCACCAGGGCCACGGAGCCACACAGCAGGAGGGACAGCACAACCACCAGCCAGGAGAACTGGAACAGCGGCTCCACCTGCTGGCCGGCGAACGTCTTCATCTCGTCTGCGCCAAGGGAAGGGGATACTGGAGTTACACCTCCGCGCGGGTCGCCAGCGCCAGGAAAGTTCTGGCGCCGCAACGGACAAGACCGACAAGCGTTTCACTACATTACACGTGACACTTTCCACGGGCAAAATGTAGATCAAACCCGGGCCTATATTTATCCTTGTAACAAGATAATAACCATGTCTCATTTCAGGTCATATATTCAAAATCACGAATAACAATAATAAATAACCCCCAGCTTTCAAGAATTACCAGAAAAAAATATTTAAGCTCTGACTAAGTGTTAGGAAGCTGTATACATGCGCACACACAAAGCAGCCATCTTCCTAACTTCCCAAGACAGACAACACAACAAAACACAGACTGCCATTAGGTCTTCGGGACCGTGGCTGAGCCTTTACCTTCCAGCTTCTTGAGCAGGAAGGACTTGCCGCTGCCCCACTGGGCGTAGAGGCCCACGCAGATGGGCGGCTGCATGGTGGGCTCGCTCAGGATGTCCGCTAGCGCGCTGCTGTACAGGTCGTAGCCCAACATGTCACCGTCAGTCTCCGTGGGGGACAGGTGGCCTGGTCACGCCAGGTCAGAGTGGAAAAAGGTAAAGGAGGAGTGGTTAAAAACCTGGATGTATGTAGCTTTTCACATTAAAATTAGAAAAAAATTTACTAAACCTATAACCCTGCCCTCTTAATTTAAACAAATGCCTGTGATTGGCAGCCAATTCAGGAAATAAACATCACAAAGAGGGAAGCTCTGCTCACGGGCTCCGAAGATCTGGGTGAGGATGCTCTTCTGGTGGCTGCAGTCGATGTTGTAGGGCGTCTCGCCCGCCTTGTTGGGCCGATAGAGTAGTCGGCCATCTTTGGGGTTGCGGAGGAGCAGCTCAGCTAAGCGGCGGCTCCGCCCCCGGATGGCGATGTGGAGCGCCGTATCTCCCTTCTGCGGTAAGAGGATCCGACTGAGGTAGGGGCCCGGATCGCAATCCCCACCCCCCGCATCATACCCAAGAGAAATCCTCCGCCCACCACTGGCTTTAGGGTCAAAGGAGAAGACATATCACAAGCTCCACTAGTGTTTACCAACCCGGTCCTCAAGGACCCCTGGACAGTCCATGTTTTGGTAGGAAGCTGAGAGGGAGAAAAAAATGTGGACCAGGGGCCCCACGGACCGGGTGGGGAAACATTGCTCTGCACTACATTCACCACCTCAGTCGGGTCACAGAGAGCTCTGCGTCATACCTTGTCCACAGCGGAGACCTTGGCGCCTTTATCCAGAAGAAGTTCCACTATCTCGATGTTCCTCATCTTGGTGGCCTTTATCAGAGGGGTCTCTAAATCCTGGCCACACATAGAAGATCAGACAAACAGTCAATACCATCAATCAGGCAGGTGCCACCGTCCACACCAAACATCTCGAAAGATCTGGGCTGAGTTCCCCGAAGCCTTCTTAATGCTACGTCATCCGAAGTGTTCTGTCTTTTAACATAGAACTTACGAACAACGTAGCCTTAGGAAGGCTTTGGGAAACTCAGGCCTGGAAAATGCAGAACCAGAAGGCAGAAATATCGATCCATGGAAGGATGGGTATGTACACGCCGAGAAAACGCAGGGGGGCAGTCGGCTGAGAGAGGCATGGCGGTGGGGGAGGGGGGGGAGTGCAGACCTCACCTTGGTGCAGGTCTCCGTGTCAGGGTTGCACTGCAGGATGTCCCGCACCATGGTGGCATTTCCTTTCTCCACGGCCCAGTAGAGGGCAGTCTTGTTCTCCTGAAGGGAGGAAACAAGTGTGGGGAGGGCATGATGAGAGCTGTGAGCAGATGCACAAGTGGCCCTAACATAAGCGTTTATTTGGCTGTCCCCCTAGTGGTGACCCACTGGAACTAAATATATAAGGACGAATAACACACAGCACTATGGCAGGGGTGGGAAATCTTATCCGCAAAGGGCCGGTGTGTATGCGGGTTTTCGCTGCAACTCCCTAAATTATTAATTAGAGGACTGATTGGCTGAAGAGTCCTCACACCTGGGTTTGAACAGCTGACCTAAAGGTTATCCCAAAAACCTGCATACACACCGGCCCTTTGCGGGTAAGATTGCCAACTCATGCACTATGGCCTACATTTCCAGTCTTGCTGTTCCTAAAATACGTTGCTAGTTTATTGGTAGATAAAGTATGTAAACGAATAATGCTCTTGGTGTTTGCAAGAACCTTAATAAATATATCAGTATATCTAAAATATGCCTATCTTGTTAAAGCTGTTGAAATATTCAGCGGTTATGCGACACACACATAAAATGGCGGCGACAGTCACGCACAGAAGGGCAGTAGAATAATGAGTAGTTCTCTCCAGACGCTCACGCAACAGGACTAATATAGAGCAGGTCAGATCATCACGGCACGTGGCTGCCCTCTGCTGGCACAGGAAGTGCGGTGACACCACCTACCTGCCCCCTGATGTCGATGTCGGCATATTTGTGCAGCAGGGCCCGAACGATCTCCACATGGCCCCCCCGGACGGCTCCGATGAGCACTGTGTCCCCGCTCTGGGGAGTGGACACACACACACACACACGCACACACAAAATTTATGCCTGTCTCCCTGTCCAGCCACCGTGGCTTCAAAACATTAGGCACATAACAAAGAATTCCTTGAAAATCCAAATCACTCCATTAATCTAATCCTGCCTAGAGGGGTGAGGGTCTGCCTGGGCCCATACCCTGTCCGGGATGTTGACGTAGGTGCCGGCGTCTAGCAGGTCCTGGACGATCTCAGTGTGGCCCTCTTTAGCGGCGATCATCAGCGCGGTGTTGCCGTCCTTATCTGTCATGTTCACGTTGGGGTTCCTCTTCAGAAGCTCCTTCACCACCTCCGTGTAGCCGCCCTTGACTGCCACAATCAGGGCCGTCATGGAGTTCTGGCGTGGGGTGGGAGGAACAGAGAGGGTGAGACCTTAGCAGACTGCCACAATACAGCGACCGTGACCTATCCGTCACGAGCAGAAATTCAGTGTCAAGAGGGAGGGGAAGGAATTAAGAAAAGGGGCAATGTACTTATAATGTCCTTAGAAATATCATGCTAAAGTAATACTGGAGCTCACTTCTATCCAGGTATTCTTTGAAAGAAGTAACCGTATTCTTTGAGAATGTGATTGGCCTAAACATTGGAGTAAGAGTGAGACAGTCCATGCTGTTGTGTGTATGTAAAGCGGGAGTACCACCTACCGCCCCCTCCTGGTCGACGTCAGCGCCATTCTCCAGCAAGTGCATCACACAGTCAAAGTGGCCCTTCCTGGCTGCCCAGATCAGCGGGGTTGTGCCGTACTGAGAGGGGGGGAGGACGTACTCATCAGCTGTCACTGAGGCCATCGTGCCAACATGCCTGTCCCATGCCAGGCACATGCGAGGCTTACCTTGTCCGAGCAGTTCACTTTGGCACCGTGCTGGAGCAGGAGGTGCACAATTTCTGCGTGCCCGCGGCCAGCTGCCCAGATGATGGGGTACACGCTGTATTGCTGGGGGGGGGGGGGGATGGAGGTTGAAATTACACAAACACCTTGACGGACACAAAGCCCCCCCATACCACGCATCAAAAGCTGGCTGCCTGATTGAGTGGTTAGAGTTTTGATTTTATTTCGTTTTTATTTTTATATTTATTTTCAATTTTAATTTCTTTAAAATGAGTTAGTTTAGTATTCAGTGTGGTTTTATTAGTTTGTATTTTAGAGAGATATTTCTGTTTAATTTTTTATTTTCAGGAATAGACTTAAAGTTGTAGAGCTATTTTGCATGTCTGATCTTTAGACAATCCTACATAAATACGCAGTGTACGTTACGCACTGATGTCATCAAGGATACACAAATCATTACATTAGCTAAATATATTTAACAACAGCAATGGAAAGTACGTGATGTTTGTTTTTATTTGGCAGTTTCAGAAGAAATAATTTATAGTTTTCGTTTGGTTCATATTTCCTAGTTCACGAAAACGTTTTTTTTGTAGTTTTAGCTTTTGTCAACGGTAATAATTATTATATGCAAAGGTTATCATACTGGTCCAATGAGGAGGATTTTGCGTTTACTGAAAATGAGCCGAGCCCCCCCTCCTCACCTGCCCCGTGGTGTTGGGGTTGCCGTTATTCTCCAGCAGCACCTTGGCCACCTCCACACGGCCCTTGTAGGCAGCCCACATGAGCGCGGTCCATCCTCCCTGCACATTAAAGGCAAGGCCACATGGTTATACCAATACTGCCCGACCCCTGGCTTCCATTTTAGGGCCAAAAAATTATTTAAAATCATGGGGAATCTTAAACATTATTACAAACCATTAACCAATTAGACCATACATAAAATATCCTGAGTACCTGTACTGATAAAGTTAGAGTTTTAATGACAGGCAGACTGACAGATATGTTATTAATGTTAAAAGAAATAGCAGAAGTTCCAGTAGCAGCATAAAACAAAACAACAGGAATAGAAAAGTTGCAGTTTAAGCAGATGCAGGCAGTCACTGCACCTGCAGGAATCTACCTATGAGAGTAATGAATAGGATACCCTGACAGTCACATTAAAGCTTGTTCTATAAAAGCTAAGACCACAGGATCCCCGGCTCAGCAGCTCCAGCAGGGTAACGTCGATTTTTTTCATAATGAGAAAGGGTTTTGTTTTAATAGACAAATGACTGTTTGGGACATTTTACTGCTTACAAAACGCATCCACAGCCTCAGCTGTTTTTCCTAAAAAATGAAGGTTTAAATAAATCCGCATGATGTGTTTTGACAAAATCAACTCAAAGCAGTGAGTCTCTAATACACCAGTTTTACATTAATTATCTGAATGAAGTGACCAAACTGGGAATTATCTGCGTGATTCATTTATTCTGCTTCGTCTTCCTGGCCAGGTTTCCTCCCCTCTCACCATGTCTCTGTGCTCTATGTAAGCACTGTTCTCCAGAAGCTCCTTCACCACCTCCACATGACCCTCCTTGGCCGCCGAGATCAGGGCCGTCCAGCAGTCCTGGACAACAAAGGAGAAATGTTGCAGTGGGTCTTGTTACCATGGCGACCAAAACCGAATGTTGTTGCCATGGAGACCCTGTTGCTATACGAGTTCCAAAGGCGATTGGGGGGGGGGGGGTGTTTTTCTTCTTTCCTATGACCGCAGACTCACCACATCATCCAGGTTGACATTTGCGCCCCTCCTGATGAGCTCCTGCACAATCTCCAGACTGCCCTGTTCAGCAGCCAACATCAAGGGGGTCTGCCCATTCTGCGAAGAAATCACATGACCCCTCAACACTGATTCCCACTTACTCAAACTGCTCCAGCTAAATGAATAGCTACACTTTCATGGAGGTACACCATGAAACATTCTGAACCTCCATCTAGCCATTTCCACATCCAAATGGGCCTCATCTACCAGACAAGCCAGAATTCCTTGTTTTCCCTGAAATCACACAAACAAGACTCTGCTGGCCACTCACATCGCTTCTGCCATCCACCTCTTTGAACTTGTCCAGGTGCACCTTGACGGCGGACAGGTTCTCCTCCTCCACGTAGCTGAAGAGGTTCTGGATGGCCATAGTGGTCATCTTCATTGAGGTGGTCGTGTCCACCATGGCTGCACCTTGACACTGCTACACCTGATGGAACAGGAGTTCAATTCAAGACCCACAAAGCAAACACACAGAGAAAAATGATCTACGAGTAACCAGGACAGGTCACGGAAACCAACACCTAGCTATAAAATAAGAACTTTTAAATAAAGCACTGAGTGTTTAAAAATACTCTTTGCCACATTGAGGAATCGGTCACTTCCAATACAATCTATTAGACTGATCAAAATACACCCTTCATAAGGCAGGAATGCAAAACAAATAGACACATCAAAAACACATCCTGGAAAACACCTGCTTTATCGGCCAATTATAATTCAACAGCTTTTCTTTCATTATACTGCAAAAGTTTCATCGCTATAAGCCCTGCAGGTCACACTGTGGCAATTTCACATGAAAGCCCTCTGCAATGAAACATGTAGGTGGTGCTGATTTAGCCCCCTGCTGCAGGCAAACCTAGGGCTGATAACGGAGAAGCTTTCCCATGTTTGAGCTTCAAGCTGGGAGACATCAATCTTACCTGGGGAACAGGACAGGGGATGAAAACCTTTCCTGTCAAAGCAGACCCCCTGATTGGTGGCTGAAATCCAGGCGCCAGGCCGGCCTTGGCACGCGTTATCTGTGCCTTAAATGTCACACGACGGCCAAGCTGCCTAGAGCCAATAAATCTGCCTGCAGCAGCAGTCGCAACAAAAACACCAGACCACAGACCCTCTCATCTCAGCACAAGCAAGTCTGTTTCATAAGCTCACCATCTCCTTTCACTCATTTTTTAATACCCATCCATTAAAAGGACCTGGCCAGTGGAGATAGTATAAAATAAAATCTGAGGCTCACAGAAAAATGCCAGTTTATGCAGACATCTTTCATGCTTTTCATGTATAAACAATAATTTGAACAAAGAGATCCTTAAGGTCCTGAAAATACGCAAGAGTATTTGTTCTGTGTTGGGATCCTACAGGTAAACAGTGCAGCTTATTAAAATATAATACACCCAGGCTGATAATCCAGACAGGATTCAGACTGTCTCTGTAGTAGGATTCTAGACTGACGTACAGTCTACCATCGACAAGAACCTCTAGAAACAGCACAGAATTTAAAATTGATGAATGGCATATAAATCTTTTCATCCATGGCTTTGACGGTTTGAAATACTAAGCATTTTAACAAACGGAAACACAACAAGGATCATGTTCATAAAGGACAGTCATTCAAAGACTGTCGGTGTAGGACGGCCGCCCTGACAAGCAGACCATACCGCATATAAGCAACACATTACAGAAGGGCCCGCATGTCTACTCCACGCAATTTCTCTGTTTTAGGGTTCATAACACCGCCGTATGTTTCTCACAAGTAAGCCAAAGTGCATTTGATAACACTGGGACGGCAAATGCGCTGACGACCACTGCGCCTCCTTTTACAAAAATAAATCTGCATACTAATGTATCGCCGCTGAGATACACCGGAGGCCGACGACGGCATTAGTGACCTCGGATCGCAGAGGAAGCCGCCGCCCTGTTCGGTGCGGTTGTCAGACTCAGCAGGCGGAGCTGCACATTGCCGAGCACCATGAATAACGCATGAGGATCACAAAGAGACATCGGCAGCCTGACGGAGGAGGGGGTGCGATGTAACAGCAAAACCATCCACTATTTAACCCCTCCAAATGCATTCTGTTAAAGCCTGAGAAGGATGCATGTGTGCATCATGGTTAATAAGTCGAACTAAGCCTATTTTAAAATGACAATTTCTATATCATAGAGTATTTTTAGATAAACGCAACACATTTATGTACTTATAGAAACACACGTAATGGATGAAGGTCTGACAGTATTAGTGCGACTGTACAGCCAAATATGCAGCGGCGGATGCAGAAGCAATGAACGCACACAAACACGGTTTATTTGAGATGATGGACCCCAGGGCTAAATGGCAGGATGACTGCACGGTCACCTGCCTGCAAGCATGCAGTCCAACCACATCCTGTTCTTCCCAGGGGTGTGTTTCTTTTGTTGACAAACGATGCCGGCGATCTATGGCAGCCACGCTAAGACACGGTCGGTACAAGCTGGGTGACTATATGGCTGCCGTGGAGCTACAGTGATGTCAAGCGAATCAAAAGGCGGAGAAAGGCAGACGATTCCTGTCAGGGACAGCACCGGGCCGGGATTTCATCCCGACAAGTACAGACACGCCCGTGACATCTGAACAAAATAGAGACACTATATGGAAAACGGTGATTTGCATAGCCTTGTTTACCGGCACCACCGAGGGTGTATTCACCAGGGCTCCATCATCCAGCTACCTATTCCACCATCGCAGCCGCTGCTATAGCTGATACTGACAGCAAAGTGGGGCTTTGTTTTCCCCCACCGATAAAACCCTGAAATGACATTCTTCCCGGTTGACAGACAGACTGCAACCTGGTGCTTTTAGATACCCGTCCCCGGCTGGTTCTTCAGACAAATACAGATCATGAAAGTTTTGTTTTATGGCTTTTTAAATGTCAGTAAACCTTATTAGATAACTAACGAGCACGGCTATGGCACCTATGATGGGGACGCCTTACAACAGCAAGTATCTATGTATAAGAGGATGGTATGGCTGAATTCTCCGGTTTGATTAACGCATCGAGCGAAAGGAGGTTTCGGAGGGACAGATAATCTAAATAAAAACGACTAGATCTTTCGTAGTGACCTAACGAAGGAAGCGGGCTTTTATGTCGAAAAAGCTACCCCAAACGACGAGCTATCAAGCGGCCATTAGCATTAAAGCATAGCTAAGGTGCGGAGTCCGCTCGATTCCCCCTGTGGCATCAGCTAGCCGCCTAGCATCTCGGCTGCGCCCGCAGGCGATATCGCCCGCCTAGGAGCCGGAACCGGTCCGAGGGATCGGCAAGTTACTAATACAAAAACACACCAGCTAACGCCGTTTCTACTCACCTTACGTGAAAATGACACGGAGCAGTGCTCTCTTTTCCCCGCCTAAACGATACGCGATCAATCACAGACGATCATCCCCTCCGACAGCCATTACTGTGAAGGAGTCGGAGCTCGTTCTGCGGCTGATGGCGCGCCCCGCCCACTCGGCCGTGACGTTGCTGATCGGGGGCGGTGGTGGCTGCCGCCCCGCCCACCGACCCCAGCGGGATTCCGTGTGCTGCTCTCCGAAACCGGCGATGCGGAGCTTATTCTCTCGTCTGTAAGTTAAAAACAACCTCCTCGATCGCTGGCGACTGAGCTGCGTACCACGACCAAGTACTCGCAGATCACAATTTTATTACATTTTTACCGTTGTGTTAATAGCACCGATTCCCTAAGCAAGCTGATTCAAGCTTATACACGTTTAGATATTTGACGAATGTGACAAACACGAAACTACGTTTTCCAGCCTGACAGCAACTGCGGCAATTGTGTGAAACGACTATAAATCTTTAATTTATAGGACTGATTGATTAGCCGACCCCCAAATATTAGGCACCTACTTTGAGCACTTATGAAACCAGACTGAAGAATCATGTTTTCTCCCTGGCTTTTGATTAGCACAAGTGTCTATTATTTTCCCCCTCACCTTTTCTTGCGTTTTTGTTCTATTTCTTATTTGTCTTAGTTATATTCCTTTAATTTTGTGCAGCACTTTAGTCAACTTTTGTTGTTTTAAATGTGCTCTCTAAATACATTTTGATTTGATAATCGGAAAATAGTTTAATGGACACGTTGGGTTTTCATATTTGTAGTATACAGAAGTTCCCCTTGGTTTCTTACAATTCGTATATGTTTCCCTGCTGTTTTTTGAACGACATTTGATTTTCTATAAAATATATTCAATATTATAATTGGTGCATATACTCCACTGGCATGCTGTTTTTACACAAAATGCATGACCTAATGCCGAAATATTACATAAGGACTAGAGATAAACAACAATTATGGTTGTCACATTGTTGAACTCAATGTTCAGTCACTTGTAGTACAAAGAAAGTTTATGGCACAGCCTAATATAACATGCAGATAGAAATAAGAGAAAAAAAAATAGTGAATTTGTGTTTTGAAAAATATGATATACAAACATATTCAGGTGCACAACTGTAACTTATACAGTCAGGTATAAGTGAACATGATGTATTCACTGATAAATTGGGCAACAAGGTCTGTGTGTTGTTTTTGACCGTGTCAGTTCAAAGGGTAGCATTATACAATGGCTAAAGATCAAACATCATACAGCTGAACAACATGCAGGAATGTCAGTTTCTCCTGAACATTTGCATCAGATACTTCTTTGAATCCATAGACGCTAGAGCAGAAAGACAGGCTTACCAGAGAGCAAAACATTAGTAATTTCATACACAGAATGGCAAATTCACCATTGGCTCTCACACCAAGGGTTAAACATCTGAAAAGAGTGCTTATCTGAAGAAAAACTTAGCAACACATTCTTGGCTATACTGAGCAATTTTTAGACTCAAATTACATGAAGCTAATATCTTCTGTAATTATAATAATCTGTGCTGTGATGAGGAGAGTGTTGGTGTGACCAACAGGTTAGCCCATCCTGTGGTCTGTGTGGATCCCAGTGCAGTGATGGGGACACTGACTCTCTAAGGTCATGAAAGATCCCTGGACATCTTTCAAAAGAGTAGGGCTGGTACCCAGATGTCCTAATTAAAATTGTCCACTGTAGCTCTTTTAAAATCTGGCATCCTGATCATCCATCCATCCATTTTCTATAATCCCTTCATATTCAGGGTCACAGGGGGTCCGGAGCCTATTCTGGATGCTACAGGTGTAAGGCAAGGGACAACCCAGAATAGGGTGTCAACCTATCACAGGGCACAGTCACACACCATTCACTCGCACACGCACACAATCCTAATCATTCCCTGAATGTAATTGGTGAATTTTCTCCTGCCCCTTCACCACTTTAGCTACTGTGTGAGTATACTTGCACAGAGGCCCTGATTTTCTTGAGTTCCCTGGGTCAACAACGGAGGGGCTTGTGTTTCATTTATTTAACCAATCACAGTCAAGATTGCATGACATCACCACATTGGTCAATTTTTTCTCATTTTCAAACTAAAGGCTTCCGCCCATTGAGCTTATGGCATTATATGCCTAAGAACCTTAATCATCTGTGTTTGTGATCAGAAGGTGACCAGTTCAAGCCTTGTTGTTGTTATTATTATTAGTTATTATTGTTTTCATCATCATCATCATGAAATAAAGATGCACCCTTACACTGTCCATACAGCATTTGCAGGTAAGCATGTCCCTTAGCAAAAGGCTTATGCAATACAATGGGTACTTTACAAATCTGTGCACCTTGCTGCTTAACAGAAAACACTAGTTTTAACTAATTTGGTGATGTCATACAATGAAGGCTATGATTGGTTAAAGAAGTGCAAAGCAAGCTCCTCCCATGCTGATTCAGGGAAAATCACAACGTGTCTGGCACAGAAATACTGGCGTCACATCATCCAGGTGGGTGATACACAGTGGGGGTGGTTGAAGTGGCCCTTTGGTTCTGTAAAGGGCTTTGGGTGTCTTGAAAATTGCTATATAAATGTAACATTCATTCATTCATGATAAACAGAAAACATTCAATAGGAATAAGTCATTTTGGAAGAACTTTTCTTGAAACCTTAGTGCTCACTGTTCTTGCTCAAAAGGGTAGTGGGAATATTGTGTGGCTCAATGGGTCAAACTGCTGCGCCTGTAATCAGATGGTCACCGGTTTACACTCTGTGGTCAGCAAAGTGATTTCATCATTGGGCCCTTGAGTAAGACCCTCAACCCTAGTGGATCCAGGGACTGGCTGACTCTGCTTTCTCAATTGTATGTTGCTTTGGATCTAAGCATCTGCTAAATAAATGTTTAATGTAGTATGTTCTTAGAACCTCAGTCCTGGAGTATGCGCTGCTTTTTGGAAGAGCATGCTAATGGGTAAGGAAACTCTGTGTCATCTCAACTAATGAATAAAGATGCTTTATAGGCATGGAAGTCTGTGTGTATATTTCGTCCTCGTACTCAAGAGCCCTTCACCCTATCACTACCACTTAAATTACTCTGTGTGAGTGTTTCCAAATCTGGTTCTCGGGACCTACAGACAGTCCACATTTTTGCTCCCTACCAGGAGCTGGAAGGGAGCAAAAACATGCAGTGACTGTGGGTCCGAGGCCCGGATTGGGAAACGCTGCTCTATGTAGGTTACTTGTACTATCATTCTGTGACTTAGGCAACCCCTTTTTATCCAAAGTGACTTTCATCAGCTGACACAGCTGGGTATGTTTCTGGAGACCCACATACCCTTCCCAAAACTGACAAACAGGAAGTTTCCCATCTGTGACTAGAACTTTCAGTGTCACCACAAACGGATGGATGTTTTGTGTCTAATATGACAGGCCTTGGCTGAGAACCCATGCAAAACGAAGAGCCTGCATGGTGCAAAATGCTGGCAGCAGCTGAGATGAATGAGCAGCCTGCCTGGCTCATTGTGGGAGTTATGTACTTGCTGTTTTTGTGTTTATTACGTAACTATCAAATTCTACTTGCACTTCTATGTTTTTAACCCCAGAGGGCATCAGTGAGTCTATTACTGCAGTGATTCTGCATTAAAACAAAGACTTGAATATGTAGTAACAAGCCATATCCAGAACGATGGATAAAATCCAATAATCTTTTAATCACATATTACACCAATAGAACATGTGTCAAAAGTCATCTTTTAATGATACAAAAAAAGACCATAAAATGTATACAGACTTTCAGACACACGCACACACACTACCACATATATACATACACACTGCAAATTTGTTCAGGGCCTTTCAGAAACAATTTCAGAATATCTGTTTCCTCCACATTCAAATGACCATATAATCCCATATGTTTGGGCCATTTAGCAAGAATGTTTGCAATTAACCAACATAAAACAGATTACAGCCATATCCCAAAAATAGTGAGGTGTTTTCAATCTGTGGCAAGAGAGATAAAGAATCTGTGAATCACAGACAGGGAAAGCAGACTAACATTGTTTTCTCCTTATGAGAGTGTGTTGATACTGGATTCCAGACACTCTCTTTAATTCACAAAAAAAGATGCAGCTCCATTCTGATCTTCGACTCTAAAAACAATAATTAATTATTATTGTTATCATTTATCCTAAGGAGTTAAAGAAAATCAGACAAACATCTCCTAACAATCAAATTAAAATGCAAGTAAGATATCTAGTAGGGTGAGGCACAGTGTAATAACTCATGTGGAATGAAACAGATTTTAGAACACAATCCAAATTCCAGACATTTCTTGAATCTCTTCTTATACCTTAAAATGATGGAAAACAACAGTAACAATAGTATTGATACACTGAAGCGCTCATCAAGTCTTACTTGCTCCCCCTCCAGGTCAACCGGATGAACTTCCTTCCTTAGGCTCTAAAGACACCAGCAACTTCTTATTAGGGCTTGCCAACCCTGTCCCGGGGGGGGGTGGGGGGGGGGGGACAGGCTGGTAATGGGAGATGTGTTGCTGATGAAATTTGCTGGGGGAGGATTAGGTTATTTCATTTTCCCCAAGGTGGGGCCCCTGCTTTTGTCGGGGCCCAAAAGCGCTGCTAAGGTCACTTATGCCTTAGGCTGGCTCTGCATGTAGTAGATGCACAAATAAGGGGGACTCAAAACTGAATTAGGTGATTTGATTAACCGGAACAAAAACTCTTTCCTATCGTTACTGTCAGAAGATTTAGGTCGTTTCTATAGTATGAAAGATGGCAGAGTCTCTCATTTTACAAAAAGAAAGAAAAAAAAAACAAGAGACCAATCAAACAATAGCAAGAGCAAAAAAAATTCAAGGAGATTGGCAACTGACAATCACCTCTCTTCTCCTGGTGTTATAACCATGTTAACAGAAATTCTGTATGCATTTCATTTTGGGAGAAGTTGGTGTGTTTTAACAAGGACCAAAAACCCATAAACACTAAAATCTTGTTTTGTTTTCGCTGCTCTCCTCTGTTGCCTGATGCCAGAATGAGAAAATGCACAGCTTTGATATGGTGCTACTCCCTACCCAGGAAGATGCACATGAAGCTGTTGGGCAGACTGAAGGTTTAAGGCACCAGAGCAGCCGTTTTGCACACAACGTGCTGGTGGAGCCAATCAGACACTACAAGTCGAGTCATGTGATCCCCCCACCACGCTTCGCTGTTAGTAGTTGCCGTTTGGTCCAGAGATCTCTCATGCTCAGGGTCAGCTGCACTATCTTCAACCCAAAATATGAAGCCCCACCACCCCATCCATCGTACCCATTTGTTTGTCCATTTGTCTGATGGTCTTTCATTAAAAAAAGTAGAGAAAAGAACAAATCTCTGCAGTGGTCTGAGTGTTGGAGAATTCCCCCCGCCTAGCAGGCCGGGCGCTGGCTCACAGTCCCTCATGAAGTCTTCTTCTCCTGGCTGCTGTCATCCGCAGTGGAAGGGGGCAGCTGGGCGTGGTCACTGCTGGATGCTTTATTTGTCCGCAGGTGCCTTGGCTTCACGGGCAGAGCCACCACCAGCAGCAAGCAGCTGACATGACCGCTGAAGTACCACGACCTGGGAAAGGGGAGGCCGACGTGTGCGTGATCGAGACAAACAGCAGCCATCATTCGCTGGGTAACTGCGGAGGAATCACCGATGGTCGCCTACTGGACTTTGAGAAGCTCTCTCTCTGCAACGCTACATCTCCACTGAGACAGCCGATACATACTCCCAGTCATTATGGCTCCACGCTACTTTACCAAATGTCCTTGAACATCTCTTACTTCCTCTTAATAGCCTGCTCATTCGTCTCCCCCAGCAGCAAATTACATCTCTCGAAAAATGCAGGGCCGTGTCATTGGTGCTTTGAGGGATAAATTAACTGATAGCATGAACCGCATCAACCCTCACTCAAGTTTATTACAGCAATATCTGGGCCAGTGTTCAAGTTACAAAGTGATCTTCACGAGGAAAAGACACCCTCATGCTGGGTGGGAAATTAATTAAAAAAACCCTAACAAAGATAAGTGCTTGGAAGATGGATGGATGGATGGATGGATGGATGGATGGATGGATGGATGGATGGATGGAAACCGTCAAATACAAGGCCCAAGCGGATGAGCGTCTGTTTGCTTGAATGTATGAGGCTTCTGAAGCGATTCTTCTTGCTCAGGATGTTGCTTGTCATTTACCTGTAAAATTTCAGTGATGGAGCCACCGAAAGCAGCACAAATGGTACTACTGTGTAGCATATGGCGATCTGAGTCCCCGCCCACGTGATGACATCATACACCAGCTTGTGCGTCGCAGAGCCCAGGAAGTAGGGCCTGACGTTGTGTCTCACCTGAAGATCGAAATGAGAGAGCACGTCGCTAAATGATGAACGTTTAAATCCATAATATCTATACTAGATTTCCAATATGGAGTGCTAATGTCATTTAAGGCTGTTTTACTGATTGACACAGACATCAGCTCATTCATATGCAGTATAGTGTCAAGAACCACAGATACACAGTTAACACAGCTGCCGCCCGATCACTATTACACAATTCACACTTTATCCATGGCTTCAGAAACACACAGCTCAACTATTTCACTACTAAATGGTTGGAAAATTATTTCTAGAGGGTTTGTTTGGAGTTCTGAGCAGTTGTACGTGGGTTTGCAACATGAACCCAGAAGTATGAGGGCTAAAAACCGCCGGCAAAGAAATGAAGAGGGGAGGCGGGAGGACAGGCGGCAGCATGCGGGAGGTGGGGGTACAGCACTCACCGCTCTCGCCGCCAGCGTGACGAGAATCCCCGTGACGAAGGTGAGGTAATACCCTGGGTAGGCGCCGTGCCACATTGCCGACAGCAGGAAGGTGGCGGCGGTGGGCTTGAAGGGACAGCGCTCGTAGCACACCCTGGAACGAGGATACCAGTCCGAACATGGCACAACAATGTTATTACAGTTTAGATTTTTAAAGCGTGTTTTTATTTTTATACTATTTTCAATTTTCATTTGAAAGCCATGTATATATATTAGTTTTAAAACGTTAGTTGTAAGTTTTAGTAATTTACTTCTTGGGTTAGTTGTAGAGCTATTTTATGTGTCTAATCTTTAGAGAACCCTACATGAAAAAGTATATTAATAATGGGAATAAAAGACAGGCTGATCAATACTTTAGTTGAATAGTATTAAGGAATTGTAACAGAAAATATTTGAAAGTTTGTTTTTATTTTATTTCAGTGTTTAAGCATCCTTGAGCATGAGAAATATTATTATTATTATTATTATTATTATTATTAATATTAGTAGTAGTAGTAGTAGTATTCATATTATTTATTTCAGTTACCTTTGGAAGCAATATTTATAGTTTTTGTTTAGTTGTAGATTTTATTTTGGTATCTTATTTTATTTCAGTTTACAGCGCACTAACCTTAGACAGATGCCCCATACAATTCAAAGTGGAGCTTTTGTGTTGAGAGAGTTACTCTGTAGATATTGCTAACACTGACCACCGATCAAAAATGACAGGGGCGATTCCATGATTTTTTTAAGTTGGGGGGGGTATAACAGGGATATAATTCATAAACAAGGGCTGACTTTGTCATTAGCCAATGATATGTTATACATTAGGGAGTGACAGGGGCATGGGCCAATCAGCTTTCAACTGGGACCACTGCCCTTGTGACCCTTCCCCTCTATATGCCCCAGAAAGGCGGTCACAGAATCTAGCAAAATTGTACATCATGGTGTCTTCAGCAGCACAGCGTAGCTAAATGGCACCAAAAACCAAACAAAAACGACGGTTCAGCACATCTCATATAACTTTATATGTAGAAACAATATGGCTTCCATCCTGCCCTGTACAGGATCTGCTGGCTTTCAGCAAATTGAAAAATTATAATAATGATGTCAGCTGTTAAAACATATGTACTGGGCTAGAAAAATAAGTTCAATGCACATAAACTGATTTATAGATGAAAAATATCGCCCCCTTCTGACAGCTCAGACAGCGCAGGAAACCTAGGCTCGGGGCACCGTGACGAGCGTGTAAATTACAGCCTGCAGGTCTCACACTGTGCGTGTGACTGCGTCACCCAGGGACACCCGGCTTTATAACGCCTTTAAAGGGCTACGCACTTCTGACACCTTCCAGGGCTCTAGGCTGGCCAACACTGATGTTAGTCTCAAATAAGATGGGGGAGAGTCTGAGCTTACACTGTTAAGGTGGTGTGTCATTCCATAACCGTGACAGCTAGATTTAGGGCTGCATTAATAATTTAGGTCAGGCCTGAATGAGGTGGCAGGATCTCTCCGCTTCTCGCTATTAGTTAACAGTAAGAAGATTGCTCCACATTTTCATTCATGCGACATGTACATAGAAAGCAATTACACATTTTATGGTGAAAGCACTAGATTTTCAGTTACTCACCTTTTGAGCCACAGGGCAGTCTGGATGTTCCAGTTGTCAAGGAACATCTTGAAGCTGGTGGCAAACTGAAGAGGGAGAGGAGAAAAGCTCGTTGTGGGGTTGAGAGGAAACAGGCAGGATTCCCACCCGCAGGCCTGGGCCTGCACTGCCTGCGATGGCCTTCTGACCAGGCTACGCAGTGGGGATATAGAATATTTTACTGATCCCCATGGGGAAATTGCCTTTTCACCTATCCCATCTCGTTCTCCTGGAGATGCATAAAAATGCTGAGGGGGCAAACGTGGGAGGTGCAAGCACAGGGTCAGCCAGCAGGCGGCACCCCAGGGGCAACTGAGGAAAAGCACTTTGCTCAGGGGCCCAAAGGCGGCATCAGTCTGCCAGTTCCAGCATTCAAACCGGCAACCTTCTGATCACAGGCAGAGAGTCCAAACCACCTGAGCCACAACCTGCTCATGGACATCACAGGATGGCCAGGTCTTAATGGCCTTCTGGAGCCTCACCTCTATGTCCATAATTCTCAGGTTCGATATGAGGTCCCATCTGGGTGAACCATCTTTGTTGTAGCCATTGAAGCCAAATCCAGCAGCGTTGTTGATGGCGTCAGCTGTGCAGGGGTAAAAGCACACAGGGAGACGTACAGGTCATGCCTACGTTCTATCAGCATTACCTCATGTGGCTTCTTCTAAAGATCTACATCCATACAGAGCACTGTGTAAAGCAACATGATAATGCAGTGACTGAGATCTGCACTGCAATGAAGACCTTGGAGTCACTTGAAGGGGTGCGAATCCCCTGCAGAGACATACGCTTCTGTCATTTAACCAGAACACTGTACAAACAACCTGAACACTGTAGACACAATCTGAGCACGTCATTCTACCTGAGCATTGTGCAGATAACATGAGCTTGTCTTTGAACCTGTGTGTACATCCTGAGTAGCTATCCTTTTACCTGAACACTGTATCGACAGACTGAGCTCATACACTACCTGAACACTGCGCAGATAAACTGAGCACTTGTCCTTCAACCTAAACATTGCTCAGAAAGCTCCCAGAGCCAAAGACATTGTTGCATCTAAATGCTTGTAGTGATCAATACCTATAGGCTTGTTTATTGTGCTGAATTGAAGGTTAATTTAAAGTAGTCCAGCCTTTGGAAACCACAATAAATAGAGGCATTAAAGAATACCTTTAAAATGCCAAGACCGCAAAACCGTGGCGAGGGCACACTCACCCAGTGTCCACACAAAGTAGTACTTTGGCCGTGTGGTCAGCATGGAGAGGTACAGGTAGATCACCTGGCCATAGAAGGGTGTGGTGGCGACGAAGTCGTCATCGATGTTGCGCTCCACGGGGAACACTTTGCAAACGGACAGGAAGACCAGCAACGAGAGCATGCAGACGCACAGCTTCTGGATCACGTCCACCTGAGGGCAGAAAACAGTGCCGTCATCCGGCGCCCTTTGAGCCAGGCAGAGTCATAAACACGGGTCACTGCCCAGACCCAAAACAAGTCAGGCTCAGACCCGAAGCCCCGCCCAACACCTGCAAGCACACACTGGCAAGGTGACATACTGCACGCACGGCGGGTAATGCACCACCTCACTCAAATCCTTTGTCACTCAATTTCCAAAAAATAAAAATCACGATAAATAATCCTTGCCCTGGAGAAACACCAGGTTTTGCTATTTTGTTCCCCACTTGGAAAAGACACAGAAAAAAAGGACAATCTGATTAAGCTATGCTTAATAATTAACACGAATGATTATTAAACACTGATAGGATTTGCTCTTCAACAGGAGAGTAACCATTTGCAATTAGCCCCTATGGCCATGAGCTCCTGAGGGAAAAGGAAAGCAAAGGTGATGCTTCATCAGATGCCTAGCTGACTATACTGAGTGGGAGGAAGAGCTCCCCCAGTCCACACATGCCTGGGCACAGGCTACTGTGCAGCAAGTTTCTGCTGGCTGCCCTCTTTTCAGCAGGGGGCGCTATTTAATGCATCAATCAATCACAGTTGTTCAACAAAGTCCCTCATCCTCTAACAGAAGATGACCAATCCTTTTAGGGCATGACATGACAGCTGTGCGGAACAGCATAACAGCATAACATAGCAGCTGAAGGTAAAGTGTTACGTTTGGTTTCTAAGAGAATTTTCCAGTGTTTTGCCTCAGCAAACATACCTGGCCATTAAGATCTGGCTGTTGTACTCTACTCTTGTAGATCATAAGCTGTTGGGTAATTCAGGTCCAGAGAGTAAAAGTCCAGACCAGGATTTTGTTTCAACCAATCAGTTGAGCATAAAGAGTCACAGTCACAGAGTATTCAACCTGAATTACCCAACTCTGATCGAAAGTCTTTCTTTGCCATACTGTCTTTCAACTTCCCCGATTCATAATTTAGCAATGCATTATGGGGGCACAGCCAAAGCCATTATATACATTTGACTTTAGGCCAGAGAGGGGGCAGGAGGGGAGCAGCGGGGGGCTTACCTTAGGCGATGGGTCGCTCTGCTTGTGTGTCCCGTTCACCTTGCCGTTGTTCTGCAGGTGCCTGGCATGGTAGGACCTGCCCTCGATGAAGGCGATGTAGTCGTTGTAGGAACACGTGGGACCCGCTAGGATGCCCATGAAGTTACAGTTGTAACTGAGATACTCCAGGAGACTGGGCATCCGCCTGCAAGGGTAGCAACAACAGACATGGAGATTTCCCCAGGCAGAAACGAGAACGGATCCAAGTTAGTGCAGGGAAAAAGAAACAAAAGCAAGTGTGAACACTAACTGATGTGTCTGTAACCCAAAAGCATGATAGATTTCTTCCTCTTTGAATGCCCAATACATTGTGGCTCAGTGACCTCATTTGATTTAAGAAAAACAATTTATAGGTAGGCGTCCAAGTGATTGTTGCCCAGACCTGTATTTTAGGTCTAACATTCCAACACAAATCTGTCCTTATGATTATTTGGATCAGTTCCATGTGTATATTCTACATTTAACTCAGTCAAAGCCAAGATACTGAGGCTTAAAAACTGCATTTTCCTATGACTATCGTCAGACTGCTGAATAGTCCGGCCCCTCCCAACCTAAGACAGGCTGTTAAGGGACTAATGGCTCCGGACTGATAAATCTGAAACTATACCTGTTCATTTGCTGCACATTCCACTTCCAGGATAATTTGAACAATCTTTCCCCATGATTAGGTAGTTAATTGTATTTCTAATCTAGGACTTAATGTCATGTTTTTTGTTTATATGTCTTAACATATGCTATTTATTACTTTATCAGTTGCACTATGACCAAGGAGAATGATATTTCATCTCAGTATATAACCACATGCATCATATAACTATAGTTAGCAATAAAAGTTGCTTTGACTTGAATCAAGAGTCATTCCCCTTTGCAAACTCCCTTTAAAGGGTTTGGTGAATAGCAGGTCAGCCTGTGGGAACACTGAAACCCACAGCGGGCGAGATGCAGGGTCCTTGGTGAACAGCAGCAACATGGGAAATTAGGTTCTTAGAAGTTAGAAAAGCGCTTAAACTAGTCAGCAACCAGAAGTCATTTTTGGGATCCGTAGCACTGTTGCTCCCACCATGTCCTACCAAAGCACAGAAGCCAAAGACCCATGTCAATGCGCACATGCGCCCCCTTTGGGTGAGGGACACAAATGACACCTACAGCCACCCACCAGAACAACATAATGCAATGTAGTCACGGCGTACCTTACGGCGAGAATTTTCTGACTGGGGGTCAGCTGCTCCTCTTTCCTGGCCATTCCTGGGAGGTCAGAGAGGGAAGCAGGAAGGGAAAGGCTGAGAGGGTCAAGTCGTACACCAGTGAGCAGAGCACTGGAACACTGCTCCTCCAGAAGATGGTGGAACATTACTGTGGTAATATTTAATCCGTGCCCCATTGGAAATGGCTTAATTAAACGGTGCGTGACAGTGCATAGCGGCCCTCAGCACTGCAGGCTGCCATGCTGTATTTCTCCATCCATCAGTACAGGGTACCCTTACATTACAGGGATGACCAGGTGAGTAGAATGTAAGTCTGTGTGTGTGTGTGTGTGACAGGGGATGACAATAAAAACATGGCAAATATTTTAAACAACAGGAACTCACACATCAGATTTATAAGTTCCCACAGGGATTTTAACTATTTTAAATATAAATATGATTAATAGAATATGACACTGGGGAAAATCTAGGTCTCCCTCCCCCCTCCCCCTTGATAAAAAACGTCCAGTGCAGAGAGCTGCAGGGAATTCCCACAATTCCCCAACTAAGCGGTACCACAGGTGTGACCCCTGGCATTTTGTCTGAGTTTACACAGGTTTAAGGGTGAGAGGCTGTGCTAACGACAGAGAGAGTCTTCTGAAGTCAGACAGGTATCTGTGAATGCAGTGAGCTGGTAAAGGACAGCCCGGCACAGCCGTGTTGCCCACAGGAAACAGCGCTGGAATTTTCTGGAACAATTCTTCATCTATTTCCAAATGTGTTTTGACAGTTAAATCGGGCCACAGAAATCAATTTGACACCGACTGATGAGGTCTCCTGGTTTCCGCTGGGCGGACACAGAAGAAGCAGGGCCTCTTTAAGGAGGACTACCTAGACCAAAGCGAGACGCCCCCAGAGACACGGGCGGTGAGCAGGAACAAGGGGGGCACATCGATCTCCTATGTCAAGCTAACTTTTCGGTATGAAGACGTGCTGCTTCGCTGACACTGCAGTGAGAAGTCGCAGTTTCCTGCAGAGAATGCCAAAGTGACAGTGACGTCTGGGGTGGGGTTCTGCGCACTTCAGAAGAACAGGAAACCGGATGGTTCTCTGTGATGCACAGATCTTGTTAGATCAGCACCCAGCTGCTCTCTACCACTCTGCACCATCTTCTCAGCCTATCCTACGCCAATCAGTCAGACACCACTGCAGAACGCCGAGGCACGTTACAGAGGAAGATGAGGCCTCACCATTACGTCAAAGCCTGGGTGGATCACTGCAGTCTTTTACAGCTGACTGCCCTCTGTGGATCGGAGGAAGGAAACGGGTCCCTTGGTACCTCTCAGTCTCCATGGGAAGCAGGATAGCAAAACGGTGACTACAAACTATCACATTAGCAATGTTCTTCAAAGTCTCCAGTTATGAGTGCGTATTGTGATTCGCTCCTCACACGAAATATAGAAATGGACATTGATGCCGCAGTCTTGCAGTCTGACTATCCGCTCTCAGTCCATGAGCCAGGTTCAGCTGGGCTGTAAGCATACCACCTGCTGTCCGGCCCAGTGCCCGCGTTGGTACCGCAGTAATGCAGAAAACACTTGAGGAGTTTAAACCGGCGCTGGGCCGACCTCCTTCCGCTCCCAGTAAGATGCATGGCTTCCAGGTCAGGGTGCGCGGCATCTAATTCACCGTCCCTCCAGCCGAACGGCTTCTGAAATATCCGCTGTGATGTACGGGGTGGGGGGGGGGGGGGGGATTTAACGGGTCCCCCACAGGTCCGTGCCCTCTCAACAGGCCAGGCTATTCCGCTTCCTCCATTTATAGTGAAGATGGCAGCAGTAAGCCAGTGGTTTAATTATCCTGTCACATTTAATGTCCGGTGGCAGAAGGTGTCCAACGCTATGCTGTAGTACCTACATAAACCACCTGATTGCTCAGTAAGCACTGGGTAAAGCACACCTGCCTAAAACCGTTTAGCTAAGGTCAAAATGTCACAGGGTTTTACCATAATTTTTCTTATCAATGCACCATAAGTATTATATTTATGCTCCTGGGTCATAAGGCTGCAAGTCCACTGAGCGTAAGGTCTAAGACCTTCCAGAGAACTTCCTAAAGCACAGAAGCAAAGGAGGGGCTGGGTGAAGAAAGGATGTGCAAGACCGACAGTACTCTCCGACTGTTCATCAGAGAGGATGGTTTTCGATTGCAGCTACTCAGCTATTAGAGTCATCCATGGCCTCCTTCTCCAATTAACAGGGTGACCCTACCCTTAATGAAAGGGCGACCCCAGTCGAGGCCGCCATCCTTCCAAAAGCTACAGATACCATCACGCAGGCACGTGTGGGGGGTTGGGGGGTGTGGGAGTTTTGTTCTGTGGTCCATAAATAGTGTGACCAACCCAAGGACCAAAGTGTGAAATGCCAAGCAGAGTCCAGTCACGCTATTTAACATTAAGGATGAACCGACAGCCTAGCAAACGATAAGCTTTACAGTAATTCCATTTTGTTTTATAGATCCTCTGAATTACCACTGATCAATGATGAGTGGGGGGTTGGCTGCTTCACCCAAGAGCCAATCAAATGACTTCAACACGCAATCGGTCTCATGTGAGACAAGCGATCTGGATTAAGACAAGGCATCTGCAGCCACCGCTTACCGTCGTGGATCTCAAACGCCAGACTAGTGATCTTCTGGGTGATGACCATCATGGGTCTGCAAAAGGGGGCAGGGAGGCAGGGGTGACTGGGCAGACACTCTCCAGGAATCACCATCACCATCACCACCATTATTACCATCACCATCATCACCATTATTACCATCACTACCATCATCACCATCATCACCATCATCACCATCACCACCATTATTACCATCACTACCATTATCACCATCATCACCATCACCATCACCACCATTATTACCATCACCATCATCACCATTATTACCATCATCACCATCACCATCGTCATCACCAGTACGGCAGTCTTTACTTGGATTGCAATTTCCCTTATTTGATTATTTTTATGGCTTTTTTTGTGACAAAAAAACCTGTGTTTTGCTCAAGGGACACCAGGAGCAGGATGATCTTCCTTAAGTAAAGTTTAGCGTCTACTAGCCACAAAGAAATTTCTTTAACCATTTATATCTTACAGCTAACCAGGACAGTTCACTATAAAGTTTCCACTACAAGTGAAAAACTGCTTCCCCCACAGGGGTGCATTTCACAGCATACAAAGGTTTTTAATTCCAATTATAATAAAAGATAAAATAAGATTTTAAAAAATCTGATTTTTTTTAATATGAGCAATTTCAAACCTTCAAAACATTATATTTGTTGCTGCCCTTTGATGACAGAAATGCAAAAAGTTAAATGTCCAATTCCTTGCCCGTCTACTGCCAAGCCAAAATCCACATCTGGAACTCATCTGCGATCAGCACAAAGCCTCCCTTGAGATGAAAGTGTGCCGGTGACTCTGTCACCTCTGCGCAGGATGGCGGTGGCGGTAAGACGGCGGAGCGTTACCCCGTGAAGTCTGCAGAGTACATGCCGTAGTCAAAGACATAGACCCGGGTGATCTGGCACATGCTGAGGTACCCCAGGGCCACCACCAAACAGTACCTGCCGGAGGAGCCAAAGAGAAAAACCACCATTTGTCATCAAGTCACAGAGAAGAAGCAGGTCTTGTCTGAGAGACCTCTAAGGGAAGATGGCTTGCGGCAGTGATGTGTACGCAAACTGAGCTTTCTGTTTTACGGCATGCTAATTATGGTACATTCTGTATTGGTTGACTGACCATCATGTAGCTCAGGGTTATTCAACTCACGGTCCTCGAGGTCCGAGCACTGCTGGTTTTTCAGCCTTCCTTTACCTGTCAGTCAGGTATGAAGCCTCTGACGAATCAGAATCAGTAATTATTAAACAACTACCTGGGAGAACTGAAAACATGGCCTGGATTTGGAATCGAGGTCCAGAGTTGAAGAACCCTGGTGTAGCTGGTGTCTCTAAATTGCCCATTGTGTATGTGAGTGTGTGTCCTGCGATGGACTGACATTCCATACTGGGCATCCAGGGATAGGATTCAGCCTCACACTGCAACAACACATGGAATATGGATGGAAGAACCATTTAGTATATCGACTATATATTTACATTATGTATACTGTAGGAAATGTGCATAGACTGTCACAGCAGACGTAAACTCTATCAAGGCAAGGATTAGCAACTTCACAGCACCTTGCTGATTTTTGATCACTTCATTGCAGTGATCATTCCATACTGTTTATCTCACCTGCTATATCAGGGGTTAAAAGGGCATCATGGTCATCAAGTTGTGCAGGAGACACACACCGAGACAGCTCATTTGCATTTATTTATATAGCAGATGCTTTTATCCAAAGCGACGCACAATTGAAAAGGCAGGGTCAGCCAGTCCCCGAAGCTTACTCAAGAGCGGCGACATCACTGCCAGCGGTGGTATGTGAACCGTGACCTTTGGAACATGGGCACAGAATGCTAACCTGCAGAGCCACGCACCACGGGGCAGCCACCTCAACATCACATAGGGTTTACATGCCAACTGCTACAAAACCCTTACCACACGCAGGGTTCCCCTAGGAGGCTCGGTGGTGGGGACAGTGCCTAAGAGGCTCAACTTAAATTCTAGAAGGCCTTACACTCTAGGTACACCTGCTTTACTCAAAACTATGAAGATTCCTAAGAGCACTGTTGATACTTACCCCGCATCTTGTTAAGACAAAAGCAGTTTGGCTGGAACCAAAGCAGAAGCACATGGTCGGTTTTGTCATAGCGACCCTGGTATTAATCACCCAGGGACAAAACAGGAGGATCAAACTTTACTTCTCTGTCAACATATCCCACCTGGACCAGGCTGGCGGTCCTCCCCCAGGAAGGCACCGTCCCGCATGTGCAAATAAACCCAGGAGGAAATGATGGTGCACGGATCGCTCCCTGGGGTGCCTGTGCAGAAGGATGGCTTCTTGCTGGCCCCTGGCCAGCCGTGAGGGAGGAGGCTTCCCAATAAGTCTGCTGGGACTCTATGATACTCTATAAGGTACTGGCTGGCTTCCAGAAGAGCCAAAGTCAGACTGTCTCTGACGCAGGCTGGGGACGCCTGAGCACCTGCCCCTTTTGGCCAAACGATCAGAAGTGCTTCCTTTTAAGGTATGGAGTGGCCCTTTTCGATGAACCCCCTCCACTGGAAAAATTACCCGTGAGGGACGACCCCCCCCCCCACGAAAAGCCTCTGCACAGCACTGTACAGTACATCACTGTCAGTGTATAAGCAGTTAATGAAAGTGGATGGATGGATGGATGGATGGATGGATGGCCATTAACTAGTTTGATCCTGGTGGTAAGTGTAGTGTGGTGGGAAGCAACAACTGTACAATTAAGATTTTGTTTTCCATAATTCCAAAACCACATGTAAAGTTCCAATGTCTTGATCAAAATCCTGAATAGATAGATACAGAGGCTGGGCAACTTCACTGTTTGACACTATAATTAACATTTTGAGTTCAGATTAGTTCCTTGTCCCTTCCTGTCGGAATAAACAGGAAAGGAGCCGCAATCAGCTACAGGAAGTGAGCCGCAGTCAGCTACAGGAAGGGAGCATATCAATCAAAACATCACACGAGAGGAGTAGCGGAGCGCAGGGGAAGCGCTTTGGTCTCCATGGAAACACCGATACCGAGCCTTTGAAGTGGAGGCCAGTCCATCGTTTTCCTCCCGCTGTGAGCGCATCGAGGATGGTGTAGAAATGAGCTCTCGGCAAAATGCCTGCCTGATATACAGACACATGTGCAACACGGGTGCAGAGTGGCCAGTCCTGGCTGGCTGCTGCCCAGAAACAAGGGGAAGCACCTCCTTCTTAAGCATGCCAGCTGACGCCCTCATGCCGTCACCGCCGAGCTGCTGTGGTGTGTTTACTTCACAGGCTGCTGCCCTGACGCACCTCAGCCGGTGCTGCAAAGCCTCCCCCCAGAAGCTAAAAGCGCTTCTTAGCTCCTCCGTCTGAGGTAGAGATTAGCAGGAGTCCCAGTGGGCTGCCTGACCTGCCCCCACTAACTGCTGCATCCTCAGTGATGACGCAAACATCTCCGGCTCCCTCAGACGGCGGCGATGAAGCGAGATCCCAGCCAGCTCATGCTACCAGCTGGCTGCCAGGACCTTCCTACGAAAACCAAAGCTGTGATACTATTCCTGGAGTGTGTCGCTCCCCTGGGACATTTTAAGGGGAGCCACTGGGGGGCTGCTGCCGGCCTCAGGGATAACACTCAGGGTGATCCGAGGCAGCGCTGGATATTGTATCATTTGGCCAAACTGGTGACGCCTCCTAGCTGGGAGCAGCATCACTCATATCCTTTCTGTGCGGACAGGCATCCCATCTCTGGGTCAAGGTTCAAAGCAGGAGGCTAACTGCTCCTCAGGAAACATCATCACCCAAGGGATGACGGGAAGGGGAGAAGGATTGCAAAGCAAAGAATAGAGAGGATCATAGAAAATGAAGCAGGAAGAAGGGAGAGAAGGATGAGGCGGAGGATAGACAAGGTCAAGGTCGTGAGGATACAGGATGTACGAGAGACACACTGAAGTTAGTGCAAGACGCTCCATCAGGTCACAAGCGGCCTTCGCTATGCTGAAGGAGTATCAGGGTCCTCTGAGCAGGGGCAGACAGATGACAAGGCTGCGATAGCTGCAGAACCAGCACAGGCAGAAACATTTCCAGCCCATTCACTGCAAATGTGCATATTGCCTAAGCGGTCCCTGTCCGACCAAGTTACCAATGACCCAGAGGTTTTTAAGAAGCAAAAGCATGATTACTCTCTATACCGATCACATTCGGATAACTTTGACCAGCTCCAAAAAGACAGAGAGAGAAAAGTGCTTCATGCAAGGTGACTCTGGCCCTGTCTACTCATGCCACAGCCATAGGACTGTTGGACACGACCTAGTGCAATGACAACAGCAGGGCTGTCACGACATCTTACATCACAGACGGCCTCATAGCCATGAAGGTACATCCTTGGGGATTCAGTGAAGTTGCAGTCCTGTTATGCTACAGCTTCACGTCAGGGCCATGGCATCTCTCACCCCCTCAACAAGTTTGTCAGACAGAACAGGGCTTTCAAAGACTCTTTATGTCTCAGCGACATGTTGGCAGGTACTTATAAACGACCATTTATTACAGGCTGGGTGCTGTCAGACATGTAGGCAGCTTCTTTGTGAGGATCAACCACTCGCACGTCAGCCCAGATGACTGAGGAAAAGCCGAGGGTGTATAAGGATGTCACTGAAGGACTCCCAAGGCTCACTGGGTTTACACCAAGCACGCAGCGACTTCACTGGACTATATACCGACTCTAGGGGAGACACTGTAAATCACGATGGATGAGTTTAGTAGAGCCCGACCGATAAAGGATTTTGAAGGCCGATACCGATACAAATATTTGTTGGTTTTAAAATCCGATATTC
>JAODLC010000043.1:7265841-7287495 GCA_026781145.1 Hippopotamyrus pictus | reverse complement strand
AGAGACAAATGGTTTACATATTCGAAATCAGCATGTTTAAATTGAGTAAGAACAGATATTGGATACCAAGATATCCGCGAAAAGTTTTTTTTTTGTTTTCCTGTGTAACAGAAGATTTATTCCTCAGATAAAATTCAGATATATTTCACAATATTATTAATAAATTATACATGCTATATAAAGTTATTTGGTTTGGTGCCCTTCAGCCAGGGGGGCTGGAGGAGCATGGACACCTGGTGGACTGCAGGGGCCCAGTGAGGGACTCCCAGCCCACCAAGGTGACACTGTCAGGGGGCCCCGAATTTCTAACCATGACTCTGCCTTCAGACCAAGCTTTTGGTACTGTATTCATCCCTGTGGGAAAATGGGGCAATCTGGGTAGAAATCAGTAGACCTCAATCCAGAATGAGGGCCTCAAGGTGTCATTATGCTGTCAGGACAGTCAGCCTGAGTTCAACACTTAATATCAAGCAGGGCCTAAAGCAAATTAAACATTTTCAAGATATATTTTTTAAATCCAGTAAATTGTATTCTACATACAGACAGCACAGTGGCTCAGTGTGTAACACGGTGGCCTGATACCACCTGCCTTCACTGTGTGTGGAGTTTGCATGCTCTCCCAATGGTACACAGGTTTCTCGCCACAGTCCGAAGACATGCAGCTAAGGCAATTAGTGTCTTTAAATTGCCTATGGATTATGACTGAGTGCATATGTCCACTGACGCACTGGCATCACATCAGGATGCACGCTGGCTGCTGGAATAGGCTCCAGGAGACCATGACTGGGAAAAGCAGTTGGAAGATGGATGAATGGGATTGTACATATTATTTTTGATGGGAAGAAAGCAGATGCCATCTAGCCAAAGCTTGCTTGATGAGAGACACATCACCCACGGATCTGTAAGAGTGGTGACTCACTAACCCCTGGTCTCTTTCAGTGCTAAACCGCTTTCGTAAAACTTAAACACACCATACAATGTGACCAAAGTGGGTTTCTGACCTTTACTGCTTCACTCCTAAGGGGACTGTGAGAGTCTTTAGCTGTGGACTTTTGCGGGCTTACATCGTAGCATCCACATTTTAAAACTGAGCCCTTACAGGCTACCAATGCAAGGATCTGATTAATCTAATCCACACAAGATACAGCTGGTACAGAGGTGTCCAGCACTGGCCATGGTAACAAAAAACAATTCACACTAAAACCATCACAACACAGCTCAAAAAAAAAATTCCAGTGCCAAACTACCCAGAATTCTGCCTTTCTACGGTCTTGTAGAAAAGACATGTGTCCATAACTAGGGTAGACCAAACGCCCTCAGCTGCAGCCAAAGATTTACACCAAAAGTCCATTCATTATCTGACCACTTAATCACACAAAGCTGGGGTATGCTGTACACTGGGTGCTGGCCCACCACAGCTTACACACACACACACACACAGACACACACACACACACACACAGGCGCACACACACACACACACATACAGACACACACACACACAGACACACACACACACACACACAGACACACACACACACAGGCACACACACACATACATACAGACACACACACAGAAACACAGGCACACACAGACACACACACACATACAGACACACACACACACACAGGCACACACACACACACCTTAGACGTAGCCTAATACCAAGTTTTCGGATTGTGGCAGAAAAGTGAGACAGAGAGAAAACATGCAACCTCCACACACAGATTGGGGCTGGGATTCAAATCTCCAACCTTAGAGATGTGAGACAACTATGCTACCCGCGGAACGGCTGCCAACCTAACATTTCAATCTTTAATTTGCAAATTGTTACAAATGGGTAAACTCGAAATGACAAAGGACCATGGATGGACACTAACACCATCTTGGCAGCCTGACTTCACCCACATGTTAGTCACCGGTTAGTCATGCGGCAGACATCATGCGGGCAGCTGGTGACCAGGGGGTGGACAGCAATGCAGTCAACATGGACACCCGGCACTGTTGTGTCTACTTCCCATTTCTATATAAAATTTCCACACAAGACACAGACAGATTGTACTGACTCATCAGCAGCGACTAGAACTGCCCCTCCTCGCAAATGAGGTCAGTAACCCAGGAGTCAATGTTGCATGGGCTGTGCTGAAAAGAGACCACGTGGCAGTCACTAGCCAAAAGAGCAAGAGGCAAACGCAACATGGCACTTCCTCTCTAGGGAGGGACAACTGAAAGGGCACCTGGGGCCGTATTGCACCCCCCCACCTACATTACACAGAACACAAAACATCACACATCATGACCAGTTTGAATGACCAAGATTAATATTTACTCAAACCTCTGCCAAGGAAGCTTCACAATATTGGAAAATATTTCAGAAATACTGTTACTATAGCAGTGTCACATTGTTATTCTTAGTTGATTTCACCAAAACAGAATGAGGAGTTTCACTTCCACCCCCCATAACTCATCTATCATTACCAAAATAGGCAGTTTAACCACACAACACCCTCCATACCGTATATTAATATACCAAGACAGAACAGGTATTTTCACTGGCAAACCCCTTCTATCACAACTCAGACCTTACTTTTTGAAACCTTTCATTGGCCTTCATAGACAAGGTCTGCAACAGAACACCTCAACCTGGGCCACCCCTCCATTACATCAGGGCTTCTGCCCCCCTGAGACCAATAGTCCCAACACTACTGGACGGAGGAACCCAAGGGGACTTGGGCTGCTGTCTGAATGAACAGCTCCAGGACAAGGTGAACCAGAGGCAGACCGAAGCGCAGAGGATGGGAGACCCCAGTCCAGGAACTAAAGAACCTTAAAAGGGCAGGAACGTAGAAGCCATGACATACATAGAAAACCTTGAAGACAGGACACCAATGGCACAGCATCCCAGCTGTGGGATGCCGGCTATTTGGGGTTATGAATCCCTAAACCAGAACCTAGCTAAGCAGAAGCCCAAAGCAAGATGCTAATTAACAAATCCATGACTCCAAGCCACCCAAACTACCAAGCTAGAACCTACTGGCAACTGACACAGAAACACAGATCTCCATCTATCCTGATCAAACAAACCTCTGACTAAAAGCCAACTGAGCCCCATGCTTTAAAAGCAATGGGGTGACTGAGCAATGAAAACTGCTCACTGCCATGCTTAAATATGGTTGACCTCGAATTGGCACCAGCCCAGAGCAGGTGCAATTATCTGAGTTACTAATCAGGGACAAGTCTGACATCATCTTACTTTATCAAAACAGAACGAACGGGCAGTTTCACCGCCAAACCCTCCATACCTCATCTGACTTAACCAAAACAGAACAAGTAGTTTCACTGCCAAACCTGACATACCACATCCTGAATAATTGACATTTCCATAGGTTCAGGTTCGTTACCCATGGTTTGAGTTACCATTAAGAGGCCTAGTCAGGTTTCAGGCTACCGGCTGCTCTGCATCATTTCAGCGGTGCTTCCCAGTTGACCGTGAGCCCCACGTTTGCCTGCCCAGGGAGTTCCCACGCCATTATCAAAACAGGCACATCCGTAGCTGAATGTGAGCCCAAAAATTAGAGGTTTCCAGAGCATCCCAGTAGGCCAGGGAAGACCTGACATAGACAGACAGATCATGTATCCTGAAGCTCAGACACTCATGTGAGCTACGTCCAGCCGTTCCCAAACTCTGTACGGTCACATTGCGATCACTTTGGTCAGACAGATTCCTGCTTCCTTGCCCCTTCCCTTCCTGGCAGTAAGTATCACAAGAGAGAGAATATCAAAACCATCAAGCTTTTCTACAATAACGCAGCTTGACGTCTGGGAAATAGGCCTTCAGGCTGAGACCCCATTGCACTCGTTAAGACAAGTTGCCTAGGTAATAATCTGTTCATTACACCGAAAGGCCGTTAGCTCAGGCAGCCCAGCACCTCTGTGGGTAGCAGGGTGACCTTGCACCTCCAGAGCTGAGACTCATTTTCAGTCCCTGCTTCAGGTTCTGTGGAGTTCACATGTTCTCCCTGTGTTGCATGGGGTCTTCATTACCATCCAAAGATATACACTTAGGTGAAACACTCTCGGATTGGCCCATCGTGTGTGATCATTTGGGCAAGTATGATCTACGACAGGCTGGAACGCAGTCCGTGGTGTTCCTCTGCACTGTGTCATATACTACCTCGGACAGACTGGGTTCATCACGACTCTCTACTGCATAAGCCTTCAAGGAAGATGAAAGGATTACATTATCAACTACAGTTAACCACAGGGATGAGAGGAGTATCATCACCAATATTTAAAAATAAAAACAAATAAAAACAAATAAATTGTCCTTCGACATGGTGGAGGAGGACAAGATGAAAGGATAAAAGCACCCATTCATTCTATTTTGTTGCCAATTGTTATGCAACATAATTAAGCCTGAACTGATGCAATAGCTGGTTGCTCCTTGACCGATGGCCCACGTCTACCATGTTGTTATCGACAGGCTTCGGGCCAGCTGCTCGAGGCCGGCCACTGGTCCACGCACACACTGGGTAGAGAAGAGCAATCCAGACTGTTTGGAGTGTGGCTGACTGTCTAAGATAAACACTAACACAGTCTATAGCCCCCCGCCACTCCTCACTCCTGCAGTGTGCAAACCAAAACCAGCACATCTTCTTTCGTCGGCTTCCCCTTTGTGTTTCCAGTCACCCCACTGACCGTATCATCCACATCTCCCGAAACTCAATCCATGCCCTGCTTTGACATGTTCCCTTTCAGTTCACATAATGCTGGAATGTACAGACCATACCATTGCCTGACGGTGCCGTCCCCCACAATGGACCGGTTCATGGACAGCGTTCATTGGATTGGACGTCTGGCTCCTGCCAGGCTCGGTGTTCCTTGAAGTCTCAGTCATATCAGAGACAATCACAAGATCTTCACAATATAAATTAATATGATTAGCCTAAAGAAAACCCAGTCTGACTGAAGTTCAAAATGGATTCACATGTCTATATCTAATTTTTATATTGCGATTTTTTACGAATATATAAATAAAATAACAACAACTTTTAGATTTATCATACAGGTTAAAAGGGGGTGCTGAACCCAGGATTATATATTATTATGATGATTTTTTTTTTGTTAATTATCCATGGATAGTGTTAAATACTAGAGCTCGCCCTTGCAGCACCTTGACAGCCCCCTCCCAGCATCTCCAGGGACCGTCTGCAGCCTCCGTAGCTGAGGATAATGATCACAGGCACAGATGATGGAGCAGAAAGCCATGGTGAGTCGACCGGCAGAGCTGGACAAGGGGAGGCTGCCACCTCACACTGCCTTTTCTTGTCATGAATCCATCAGAGGTCCCTCAATGCGACTTCCCATCCATCTCATAAATAAGCCCGTTCTTTTGGGGAAGTTAATCCTCAATTTAACAGCCATTGGATAGCAGTCATACAGTCCACTGAGATAAGTCTGCCAGTTAATGTGCAGAAAATGCACGTCGGGGACCTTTAAGAGCACGGAGTTAAACATCACACATTGAAATCATGGATCTCCAAATGCAGGTGATATTCCTTCTGCGATTAAGCGAAGCAAATGAGAGACCTGGTCACACAAAGTATATAAGGCAGCTTTGGAAGGGGGAAGCCACTTTCTGATCAGGCCATGTTGGGCGGCACTTGGATGTTCACTCTGATTTCAACACTCTGGGTCAGGCCTCTTTGTGCAAAGGGTCAGGGCATCAGTGGATTAATCATCAGCAATCAATTTAGCCAATGTCAGGAACAGGAGACAAACGCTATTTTTTAATGCTTTCCCAATGCAACTTGTCTGAGGATTAAGCTTATAAGATTTGCAGGATTTTTGCAAAGGCAGACAGTTCTACTAAGAGCACAAAGACTACTCTTAAATGACACAGAAACACCCAATTACATCCACAAAAAAACTGGCAGAATAAACGGTGTATGAAATTACCACACGCATGTCACGGCCAACTCCCGCAAACTCCAGTTTAAAGTTTCAAAGGAGTGTGCCGTTGAAACCACAGCACCTGGGGAAGGAGGTATACTAGAGAAAGTAGGTTAAATGGTCAGCTGGCAGCCTGGGAGATCACTCACATATTCAGAATGAACACGATGACCCAGCAGGATAACACGAAAGGGGAGGATCAATCAGTACGGGAGCTCCCAAGAGCTATTTTGCCCATTCCAACCACCCCCTCCCCCCCCAAAAAAAAATAATAATAAAAAAGACTCTGTAGCTGACTCCAATCCAGAGCTAAAGTTTTAAACACTCTTGCACCCCCGTCCAAGAAGAGCAAGCCCCGCCGGAATCTCTTCATTTATAATGCGACACACCAGGCTGTACAGCGAAGGCCAGTATCCCAGGAGGGCATAGCCCTGCCAGCTGGACGCCTTACGGAGGCAGGAACCCTGCTCCAGGGAACATCCTGTTCTTCCCAAACTGGCCCCAGATAGATTTGCCACTGCATCACGCCAGCTTCATTCTCTTAACATACCACTTGACGCAAACCCCTCCTCCCCCCAAAAACGACTCTTTGTGGGAGCAACTGAATTCTCTGACAAGGCATACATCTTACAAGTGAAATATAAACACCACAAAATTCCAAAACAGTAGTTTGTTAGACTAACAGATATTTCAGCACTGTTTATACTGGGAGTCTAGTGATTCTGTTCACAGTTCACCATGTGTTCACCTCAGATAGCATCGCTTTTTCACCTGGCAGTTAGACCAGAATGAAGCACAAATCACCCAGAAAGCATAACAATTGACCAAAAGGCACAAGTCCTCTTTGCACTTCAATTCTGCAGGTGGGAAGAGTTGAGTTGTAGCCTAACCCTAACCCTAAACCTAACCTTGACTGTCAGCCTAACTTCTGCTTAAAATTCGTGGAACTAGAGTATCCTGGACCACAACCCATCAGACAGAGAATGAACCAGATGACAGATCAGCCTGTGCACTTTCTCTTAGAATAATTTGTACTTGAGGGTTTGGGGGTGAAATGATGTAGAAGCCTACATGCATAAACTTATTCTAGTCTAAGGCAGCAATTCTCAAACTGGTCCTCAGGGACCCTATACAGTCCACACTTTTACTCCCTCCAGTCAAAAAACTGGAGGGACTGTGGGGCAAGGAACTAGGAGGAAGCAAAAATGTGGACCACCTAGGGCAGTGTTTCCAATCTGGTCCTCAGGGACCCATAGACAGTCTATGTTTCTGCTGCAAAAATGTGAACAGTCTGGCAGGGAGCTGGGAGGGAGCAAAAACATGGACCGACTGTGTGTCCTCGAGGACCGGATTGGGCAACATTGATCCAGGGGTCCCCGAAGAACATATGGTGTCTCCGAAGACCTATGGAGCATATTCCATACGCCAGTGTTTCCCAATCCAGTCCTTGGGGACCCCCAGACAATCCACATTTTGGTCGATCCAGTCAAAAACTTGGACTGTCTGGCAGGGAGCTGGGAGGGAGCAAAAACATGGACCGACTGAGGGTCCCTCAGTCCCGGATTGGGAAACACTGCTATAGGCAGAGGAAGCCCATAATAAAGATGCCCCCCGCCCCCAATAGCATGTATTAGTCACCAGTGTAACTGTTTCATAATCCGCCTGCTCACAGCAAATCCCACAGTAAGCATAAAATGCAGGAGTACAGCAAAGGTCAGGCACAAACACGGTGACCCATATCCCAGGCACAATCAGAACCAGGAGGACCAAAGGTCACCCCAGAGACGCCTCAGCTATTCCGTGCAGCCAATCAGACCTGCTGCTGATGTGGCAGCTGCTGGTAAAGTCCAGGAAGCCATCAGTCCCGACTTAAACGAGCCATGTGAAAGGTCAGTAATGAGCCGCTTCTAAAAAGGTGAAAAACCGGCTCCAGCAGGAATTGGGAAACAACATAACGACGGTACAAAAGGTGCTACTTTTAAGTCCTGATATTCTGGGAGCCAGCACTGGGAGACACTATTCATTTGGTTGAATATTGGACCTCCCACAAAGATCACACTATGTGCCCACATGCAATGGTTTTTCAGGGGCATCTCAAACGCACCAGTAGCAAGGTCAATGTTCCCGCTTTAACCTTTAAAGCACAGAGGAGCATGTAGACTCACAGGACGCATTGCGATTTCACGCAAGCACTGATGATCAGGCGCACTCATGTACACAAGGTATAGTGTAATCAGAGAAGTTCCCCAGCACATATTACAGTCAAGTTAAGCAACACAGAAAAAGCCGGCAGCCAATGGATTCAAGGGGCCCAGTTCTCCTCAAAGCATGTGTGCTCTCCTTCAAACTTCAGACTGACTGACTGCAGGGGCAGGACCAGGTAACCTTTCCTGAGCAACTTGAGAGATCTGCTCATCAAATGCAGTTTGGAACACGAGGGTTACCCAGCAACATCAGATGGTCCGTGGAGTGAGCGTACACAGAAGCCCATCCATCCATCCACCCTCCAACCAGACGAGATGCGTATACCCACAAACGTTCCAGCAGATACTTCATATAAAGAGAATAAAAACCACTCAGTAGTAAAAGCCTAATACAAATTATCACTATTTTCGAGCAAAGAGAAGATCATCATCACGATAGTCATCATCATCATCACTGTCCAGCCCCCATCAGTGCCACTCACAGCACCAGAGGCTAACCCAAAAGCCAAGGTAGAGAATGAACAGCATCTGAGCCACTGCCACATCCCGTCCAAACAGGAGGCCCAGAGATCTGCTGACCACCGATAACTGGTTAAATGCCAGCACGTCTCGTGGAGGTAAATAAAATGCCGCTTTCACAGCGCAGCAGATGGCTAACCACATGGGCACCGTTCGCAAATATAGCCACACTAAATTAAAGACCCCCTTCTGAGAATCAGCAGAAGTGGGCAGATGAGGCGCCACAGAGCCTCAAACTCTCACCTGCCCAAATCTCTAGTGCACTCTAGGTCTTATAACACACGGGGCAGAGGAGAAAAAACCCCAAACGTGGACGTTCTTGTGAGATATCAGCAGGAATAAGGCACCCTCAGTCACCTGGGAAGCACAGCGCCAAGCAATGATCCAGAAGAATGAGCGATGATTGATGTCTCTTAGTGTGAGTGGGCCACTCTAAAGCCCTTTGGCCATAGCAGACACACAAAAACAGCCTAGTTACTGCATCACAGCATCTTAGAACAACTGAGCTGGTTGTGCACATAAACTGATGATGAGAATCTAACTTCTAGGCTGGAAGAGAATCCCCAACCAGCTGGGCCCGTAAGTATCGAACCTTTTAGGTCCTGAATCCCCACCCCAGTTATTTTTTCTTACTATAACTATTAACAATTTCACTAATTTCCTCTACTTATCAGTCCCCCCATTCAGATTTTTTTGGACCGTATTACAAAAATTGTTACTCTCTCTTTGTTAAACGAGGCCGCATATCTACACTCACAAGAATGTTAAAAAAAAAAAGTAAACTGAGTTCACAAACTTTTAAATTTTACAGGTATCACAAAATGCACTACAACATCTTTACAGAAGACAGGCCAGCTGCACAAGATGCAAGGTAAGTGCTCTGATAAAGACACCCTAAGCCATCTCCCCCCAGACTCCCTCATGTACCCCAAATCAGGTATTCCACTGGGCTAGACGAGCTGGTTCGGGAGGTATGGGGAACAGAGGCCCCAAAGCCTTAGGTGTGATTTCAACTCTGTTTCCATCTCAGTAAGCAGACCCCACAGATTATGAGTTTTTCGCTCCTCAAAGTCTCTGATTGCGTTACACGTTGCTCTCAGTTTTGGACACATGATACCATGTTGGTCAAGATCAAAGAGAAAGAGAGAGGTGGAGGAAGAGAAGATCAAGGACACTCTGGGATACCACCAAAACATCAGGCTATCGATTTCCATATTGTAAGGCCACCACATCAATTTTGCAGGGATAGAAGATCCATATGTATTTCAGCCATTCATTTCTTTGCTTGACATGCTGAAAGTGGAAACAAATTTGTCAAATGTGGATAAACAAGCAAGGGTTTCATTTCTAAATGCACACAAAACAGACGGCCCGCTTCTGATTTGCATAGCGGGACTTTGTTTCCACCGTTTGCATGCCTGGGAACGAAAGCGCCGTCTCCGGTTGGCCAGCTGGCGCTGGCACACGTAGGGCCCGGGTCTCCCTTTTAACTCCTGGACTGCACTGCATCCAAGATCACTTACTGGCACGTCTCTGTTTGGACTCGACGAAGGACTATGCCGACCCCTCAGACCTTCCTCGAAGGTAAAAGGTTGTTATTACACACCTGGCTAGGAGTTGGACTCTGTGGCTGTTCCAACGTGCCCTTTGACACTGACTTCAGACAGTTAGAGGACACTTACCTGCACTAAGAAAATCCAGTAAATACAAAACCAGGGCAACAAACATGGAGGAGAATGAGAGACGATATAGCACATTGTCCTGGGGTCCTTAACGCGATCACCAGTAACGCTACAGCATGACTACAGAAAGGTCTACAGAGGTGAATGATCAATTTTAAATTATTCCTGTTAAGGATGGATTCTTTCTTTAACGTGCCTCTTGAATCCCAAAATAATGCCTTACTTTTCTTTGTTCCTTCTCACAGGGTCCTTTTTTGCAGGAGTAGAGGGAGCAGCCTCGATCTGACACATGACACCCAGTGGGTGAAATACTGCAGCCCAGATTGTGCTCTAATCAGTGGAAACAGTGAGAATGTAAAACATGACAGGAGCGGTGAGGGGAGTGGGCAGGCAACAGCTCCTGACACCCCTCGAGTTCCTGGGACTCAAAGTGGAAGGTGAGCCTCCAGATGGGGGGGGTTGGGTTGGGTTGGGTTTCAAACAGAACAGAAAGCGCATTAAGAACAAGATCAAACCACATACAATATGCAAGACAATACTTGAATATTTTCTTGAATTCTTTGCATGTTGCATGCTATACTGAGGACACACCCACTAAGACAGATTCCTTGTATGTTTGACATAGTGGGCCAGTAAAAATCTTTCTGATTCTGATCATCAAACTGCCTTTCCTCACAACTATCAACAGCCCTATTACAGTGGCCTGGATGAGCAGTGAACCTCAAGTTAGCCATCAGTTTCCAGGTTCTTTTCTTGGTCGAATGCACAATCTCCAGGAACAATGAAATGGAAAGAAACTGAACTTATTATAAAACCACTGCACAATCTTCCTACTTTCTCCCCAAGTAGTATGGTCATTATTTTTTCCAGTATGTCTTCTAAGAAAAGCATTCCAGCATCAAAAATGGCTAAATCAACCAAGACACCCAGTTAAGCATTTCAGGGTCTCCCAGCCTTTAATGACAGTTCCCTATAGACATATCCACCCCCTCACCAGTTTTACCAAAAGGAGCATCACGATCCAGCACAACCTGAAATCACAAGCGACCACAACCAACACTGACAGTGTCATTTTGAATACAATGTCATACAGCATCATTTCCAGACAGTGACTAAAATCACTGAAATGTAAAACAAAATGCAAGTACATTAGATATTCTGACTATTTGGATACGGCATATTACAACATGTGAAGGCAAACAGCAGAATTAAAGTGGTCTGCTGTCTTTGGGTGGGAAGCCAATCTAGCATGTGATGATTGGGGGGGGGTTGTCATTCAAATTCATGAAGAAAGTGCAGGGTTGGACACATATATGAACTGTGCAGTTGTTGGTGTACCTCATCATACTTCAGAACATCCATCCACCCATCCATTGTCCAAACCGCCTACCCTTCTGCGACACGGGGGGTCCAGAGCCTTTCCTGGAAGCTACGGGCACTAGGCGGGGAAGAACCCAGGACGGGGGGCCAGCCCATCACTGGGCACACTCACACACTATTCACTCACACACCGTTCACTCACACATGCACACCTATGGGCAATTTTTTTAGTAACTCCAATCAGCCTCAGCATGTCTTTGGACTGTGGGGGGAAACCGGAGTACCCAGAGGAAACCCCACGACGACACGGGGAGAACATGCAAACTCCACACACATGTAACCCAGGCGGAGACTTGAACCCTGGTCACTTCAGAACATGTGTCATTAATATTTAGTTTATCTAGTTATACACGGTACCAGGAAAAAATACTTTACTGTATATACACCAAAGGATAGATTTTGTACCATTCACTGTCTCTAGTTGTCCGATAATCTGTGTCATTATATCCTTATAAAGGAGCATGAAGTCTCAACTTCAACAAATATCACTGGCCTCATGGACATATAGATTTTAGCTATCGTCTGGCATAACACATTTCGTGATCTTTGAAAAATGGAAGCATTCTTTTGTCACCAGCAAATTCCATACCTCCAGTTGTGGAGGTGGTGGGCAGGGCAACAGCTTCCATGGCAACAAGCAGACAGATTGCTGTGCATAAGAGGTTCAAAACATTCTGCCAGAATTAACTGATAGCTGTTCAAACTCATGTTCATTTGATTTGACCCTAAAGTTATGCACCTTCAGGGTCTTAAACCCAAAGACAAATGCTGGTGGTAATGTGCTGGTTTTCTCATTAAGATTAGGGGCTCAAGCACAAACCTATGTACACATGGCTTTTCTGGGGAGTTTTCCAGCCCTTTTCCAGCTCAGTGATGACTGAGCTCACTGCCATTTTGCATCACCCAAATCGCAAAATGCAATGATAAATAATGAAAAACCCTGAATTTGCCATTTACAAAAGTACAGGTACATTGGAATAGTTCTCTTTGCATAGCCCATCTTGCTCTCCTTAGCTTGTGGTCAGCCGACGTTCTGTGCCCCTAGCTGGGAGCTAAGGGCCTTGGTCAAGGAACCACGGACATGTGACTGTTCTGCCATGGCTGGGGCTCAAACCGGTGATCTTCTGATCATAAGCAGACTTGGCCCAATGAGCCACTCAATGCTTCAATGGAGGGCAGATGATGACATAAAACAGAGTGTAAGATTATGGTGTGGACATCCTATGGGGTGAGGTCAAACTGGGTTCCTTCCCCACTTGGGTCCAAGCCACACACTGAGACCTTGACGCCAGTCCATTTGTAGCTGTTCCTAAGACCTGATGCTTCTTTTGTTTTCATTGTGATGAGAACTGAAAGGCTGTCTTTGTTTTTCCATAGCTTTCGTAAAATTCCTGTTCTGAAAGAGTCCCTTTCGCTCCTTCACAGTGATATGTACATCTGCCCACCAGAGAAGTCTTACACAGGCTTTAAATGTGTAAAGAAGTTTTTTCTTTTTTTTATATTTTGCATATACATAATGAGTTATTTGTGTGTGTGTGTGTGTGTGTGTGTGTATCTGTGGATAGATAAAGCACAGCACCCCAACACTGCAGTTTCTACATGCCACTATTCATCACGTTTTCATAAATATCTGTGCCAGCTATTATCCGATTTCATTGAGGCTTGGTAGTAATATTGAACCAGTTCTGCACATCTGCACAGCACCCTGAACGCTGCAGTTATCCCAGCTTTCCCAGATATGCTGCGTAAACTCCTGCGATCAGTCAGGTAATTAAATACACGCATGAAAAATAAAGACCGATGTAAACAGCACTAAAGTGCTACTGTGTATCAAAACAGAATCTGATCTGGGAAATACTGAGTTTCTATATAAATTTACTTTTGTCCACACTGGTTTGGACTGATTTCCATAGGATAGTGCTCTAATACATTTCCAACAGCAAGAGCAAACTTTGTTTTTCTGATGCTCAAGAGAGTAAAACCATAACAGTTTTACAGTTCAAAGCCCAAATATATACTGTATATCATATTATATAGACCTTTAACTATTTAATGAAATGATTAACTTAAGTGGTTCCATTCAACGTCGTAGTAGGTTACCACTTTAACCACCAAAGCGCAAGAGATTAAAACCTGGCCCTGCGTAGAGACAAAAGCTTTTCTGACATTATTTCGCCACAGGGGATCCCAGAGAATAGGGAGGATTAAAGGGGGCAGGGAGAAACAGTAAACGAGTATCGCCTTTTTACTGTATGAACGATGTCATTTTAAGCCTGAAAAGTGATACGTAAATCGGAGAAACGTACAATTCTCCGAAAGACCTGCAACAATACGACAACGGGACGATGGCGAAATTTTACATACGTATACACACGTGTTTTCCATTATATACAAGCCTTAACTAACTAACTAACTAACTAATTAATTAATTAATTAATTAATTGATTAATTAATACCAAGTGATGTTGCCCCTAGCTGCTTCGGGAGAACGCGATCGTCCTTCAGTTAACCAATAACCAGATCTGACAAGGTCATAACCGGAGGTCAGTGCAGCTACTCCACGGATCCAGCTAACGATCGCCTTAATGGAAATAAGGTGTAATACAGAAGAGAAAGAAGCGATAAATTACATTTAACACACTTTTTTCTATTTCAGGTCAATGAATCATGACTCTACTATACGGTTATGCCTACTTTAATCTCGTTATCATTAGGCCTACATATAACTACAGTAACATATACTTTCGCTAATATTATATAAATAAATCGCACATTAAGTACAATAAATAAATAATACTTATAAATACATTCCGCGTGGTAATGTTTGAATTACAACAGGTAGTCAACTGCGCGTTTAAAAGTGCAAAAAACAAGTTTAAAACAAAATGGAAAAAAGAGAAAAAATGAAAGAATTATGTACAACTAATGTTTGGAATTACGTTCGCGTAAAATACACCAGGTACTGTACAGTACGCTACATGTATTCTTGCATTTGAAAACTCAAACAGAACATAGGCCTGAGTAGTAGAATTAAAATAGTAAAATTTTAAAAAGTACCTAGTCAATGAAAAGATAACCATTAAAAAAATAACATCCCCTTAAAATTACCAAAAAAAGTATACAAAAAAGGTAAATGGCAGTAGTATCTGGATATCTAAAGTTTGTCCAGTTGCCCGGGCTGAAAGGCATAAGAACCAGACTAGCGGAACAACTTACAGATATCGCCGCGCCACCGCGCCGGAAAACCCGGCTCTCCCGGTAGTGCTGCTAAAAGAGGGCAAACCATGCGATGCAACCCAATTGGTGACCCATATTCAGGACGGTAAGGCGGGGGATGAGGCCGACTGCTCCTCCAAAGCAGCCTGGACACTTTCTCTCTCCGAGCGATACTGGCACCCGAGTCCAAAGAGGATGTCAACGCTTCCGTTTTCGCCTCCGATCTTCCAAAATTAATGGTTATGGCATGCAATCAAATGCATCGAAAACAGCTCCACTACCAAGTCGGTCAATTTCTGAAAATGTGCATTTGTAGCTTCCGTTCATCACTTCCCCCAAAGAAAAATTAATTAAAACGGAGCCATGGTCTGGACGAGAAAAGCCGACGGATCTTTAATAACGGAATCGTTTTGTGCATGGCTTAACAGCTGTCACGCAGTCTTACATAAAGCCATATATTTCAATGAAGTATTTCAGTGGACAATAGAAACATAGCCAGTTTAAAACACGTCCAGTAAAAGCCATGAAACCACCTCGATACACAAAAAGCTCTTGCCTTCAATCATGTAACGGCATCTTTGTGCGGTATATCCATGTGTAACGGAATGTTTTACCACATTATATTTCCCATATATAAAAAGATCTTTTCATTCAGTTGAGATAATTACCTGGTCAAGGGGGAGATTGATTATTTCGCTGATGGGCTGCAGTAGACTGGAGCCGGTGCAAGAGGATATCGTTTCGGTGGCCATGATTCCGTCAAAGCTGGCTGACTGTCCGCTCTCTTCTCACCCCCCGTATCCCGACCCCCGTCTCCGTGAGTCCTGCGGCCGCTCACCGTCAGCTGTGCTACAGCACCGCCGCCAGCCCTACGGCGCTCAAAGCAGAGGAATTGGTGTAGGCGGAGAAGAAAGGCGATGCACCCTTAGCGACCCTGTAGGCTGGAGGAAATTGATGGGAACCGCATCCAATGGCTGTGGCTCCGGTACTCAGCCCCCATCGACTATTCAAAGTGCTATCAGTTTCATGTGTAATCGTCAAATCCACTTTCATCTGTAACTTTCGTGACACTACTGTTTCGATGACACTACTTTATTCTCTGTGTTTTTTAAATACTAAATTTAAGGTAATGCAATATGTTAAAAAGTCGTTTAAATACTTCATTAAATGCATCTAGGGTACCATAAGCTAGTATATATATTTCCCAACTCCGGTGTTGTAAACCAAATAGATATGATTAATTGTTTTGTATTTCCCTACATATTGATTTCATCCTCATGTAAATGTGACATAGGACTAGTGAATTACAAGCGTTCAATCATTTAAAGAACAACACTAAAATACAGTCTGTATTGTGGTTAAATGACAGCACTTGAGTGTTGAATGAATTTACTTATGTCGACTTTCCATAAGCTATAATGTTGCTTCTGAATAAGATATAGTGGTGTCGTGTTTTTAGGTTTATTGAACCTAGAAGGTTTATTGAAATAATTCTTTATTGACAAAAAAAATCAAGGGGCGCAAGATATTACAGATGCATGTATTTAAAGTTACTATTTAGTGAAAAGCTGCTGTATTAATACCTGACGACACCCCCCCGCTCCCAAAGCTATCAATTCATTTCATTCTTACGAATGTAGAAGTCTTGAGGCACACGATTATAGATTTAAGGTATTTCTGTTACAGGGAGATATACGGATTTTATTATGGCGTATACGCCTACGATAGGATGAGTGCCCCCAAGTGTCTATGTAGCCTAATTGAATAACTACTCTGACATAGCCCCCCATTTGGAATTCCATATAATGATACTTCTTGAAAATGATTCAAGAACATTAAAACACAGCTATATGCATTCGGATGATAACATGAAATAATGTAATGCGAGGACAACAGATTTTCCAGTAGCTCTACTTCTGCTCATTTGCAACCTATTGGCGAAGAGCTTTGGCCATAGATCTGAAAAGGTAGATAGCGCGTTTGTGATTGGATGTGCGCCTGTGCGGTCGCCATGTTAGGGCGGTCAGCACTTGAATTATTCATAGCAGACCGCGTAGAAAAAATGCCGCAAGCGTGTGCAGCGGTTTGGTGTAGAAACAGACGAAGCCTTGAAAATAGGCATCGCGGGATAACTTTTCACAAGTAAGTGGCAATTATGTTGTATTTTACTGTTATGTAAATTAGTGAACATGAGCTGTCACTTCAGACTATCCTGGAAATGACCCGACACCGTCGTGATGATGGCTACCTAACGAAAACGTAATGATATGAATAATTGTTAAAGCTGGAATGTGTTTGCACTTATGAGGTTATACACCTGAACTAGCCTAAATAATGATAATCTTGCTAGCTACACCATTCATCCACGTGCCAAACTAATTTTAACATGTTCTTGTCAAAGGTTCCCCAAAGATCCTGGATTAAGGAAATCTTGGGCCATAGCTGTCCGACGGAAAGACTTTAAGCCCAATGATACCACAGTTCTCTGTAGCTGTCATTTCAAGGCAGATGATTTTGACAGAACTGGGCAAATTGTACGTCTGAAGGAAAGTGTGATCCCTTCGGTTTTTGCTTCCTTTCCAGACCATCTCAACAAGGTTAGCGTATCAGACAGTCATAAGATTTTTTTTTTCGTGTTAAACAGTGTTAATAAATAGTGGAAACTAACTCGAATGATGAGCATAACTAAACCTGATATTGAAAATGAGCGTCCCTTTTAGAGTGTTCTAATATACATTCTTTGGTCATCGCCAAAACGTTGTAGTGTTATTTTTATTACCTTTTTACCTATATAGTTTTTGTTACATAATTTCATTAAAATAGTTTAACTTGACTGGCCTGTTTCATATAGGGTATTGAGATTATCAAAGGGAAAGGGGATACATGCCTCTCTTTATAACTGAAAACAATGTATGGAATTTTGATTTGTCAAATAAAGTTTCGTTGTTTTCTGGTATATTTTAGTTGAAATTATAAGCAAACATTACATGTACAGTAAGTTGCATCTGTTAGATAACAAAGATGATTTCTGTATCACTGTGGTTTTCTATTTCTTGATGTATGTACTGTATGTAGAATTGTTATATTACATAATTGTATTATATGTGCCCATGTCTAGATTGAAATGAAGATTATGATAAAAATGTTTGTAATGGCAATTGTTCATCCTGCAGAGATGGACTTAGTAATTGTGTCTCGATATACGGATGATTTGACTGGATATTCTCTTTAAATGGACTCCGGGGATCAAAAAACGTTTAATTAATAATTGATTTATTAAAATAATAACAGTGATTTTCTAACAATAAAGAAGATATGGAAATCTACATTTTGGGGGAAATTTTCAAAAACTGAAATTCCAAATAATTCACGCCTGAAGCTGCCTATTCATAGATGGGAGCCTGCATGTCTCAGACGAAGTTTTTAATGTTTTGGCAGAAAGATTTTTTTCCTCACGTTTATAGCAAATAAACAGACTTCACGATTATTTGTTTATGACCGTTCATCGATCGGTTCCAAAATAGGTTCAGAATTAATCGCGTTACAGTCGATATTGTAAGTCTGCATCTTTCAATATTCATTGTATTTGTTTACTAGCGGCTCTTGACCGCTCCAGTATGGCGGACGCGCAGACGCAAAGCGGCGACTGCCAGCAGCGGCCAATGAGGCATCTACGTTTTTATATCTATGGCTTTGGCCATCTTGTTAGGTCATTTCCTCTTTCCCAGGACAGCTATTGATTAATTGATGTCACGTGATAATGTGCGGATCCGGTCGGCTGCGAAGTCTGCTTCCTGCCCGGTAAAGGGGAGAACGTAAATAGTCTTTGTGCGATCATTTTTGACGTACGCCGACGCTTCGCTGACCATGGTAAAATGCATGGTCCAGGGCTGCCCAAACAAAAGTTACCCCGACTCAGAGTTTACGAATCGGCCTCGCAAGCGGTTTTTCACCTTCCCCAAGGATCAGGCCCGGGTTAAAGTGTGGCTCGCCGCTCTCAGAGAGACGGACAAAGTTCCTTCGGAGGAGCACCGGATCTGCGAGGACCACTTTCTGAAAGATCATATCACACAGCACGGGATCAGCGAAGATGCAATCCCCATTATGCCCCCATATCTGGACGGGACGCTGGCTTTGCCTGCTGAATCTGAAGAGCTCGCCGACCTGTCGGACGTGGACGATTTGCAGGTGATATCGACCGGATCGACGTTGGATGAAATGAGACAGCATTGTTCTGCACGTCTAATTTATTATGCCTGGAGGACTGCAGTTTTGGGATTATATAACGATAACGGACATTATATATATTTTCGATATTCTGCCAAAAATTAGCTGAACTTGACACAGGAAATTCTAGATTTGCGATTAGTACAGATGAGCTCAGGCTCGTATGAACAGTTACTTTATCAGATCATTGCAAGTCTTAATTTTCGTATTCCTTATCGCTGTACTGCAAGCCACTGGGAAATTACGTACATAACTGGTAGCAGTAAAAATATTGGTGGTTTCCATATTTAAGCGCACCTTTCCTTTCGAGGAGGTTCTTGCTTTTTTCAAGTATAAATTCACTTTGGATTTGGGTAATTGCAAATTTAACCACTTCTTATAGGCTTAGCAGTCCCTTTATGCAGGTTGTTTCCGAACTAGTTATTTTAATAACTAGCTCTCGCATAATGCAATGTAGCTTCAGTTTGTAGGATGTTCATAGATGTCATTCGGAAACATTTTTGATCCGTTTTGCTTCTGTAATTTTGCTCATCCATGGACTATGGAAGTCCTGTTTTTTTCCCTTTGGGTTAAAATAGGAAGTGATATTCTGTGTTTTTGAACCTTTTTTCCTAATTTTCTCTTGGCTGAATTTTGTGTTAATTATGTGTTGCATCTGAATCTGCACACTTTATAATATTTCTGTTTACAAATTTGAGGTTTTTAAGCAGTATTTGTAGAGCTGTACTCCCAGTGCCCAGGAGCACTTGCACCTAAGTTGTACCTCTCTCATTTCTGCACTTCTTTGGATAAAAGAATCTGATAAATAAATGTAAATGAAATTCATTGTGGTACTCAGACCTCATCATCAGATGTTTTTATACATGTGGTTGGTAATTCACTACGAAAACAGTAAAGGTAAAAGGTAAACAAATTTCAGGTGGCAGTGAAGGTATAACATAGCGACAGTCAGAACGGAAGCTGTCCACAGCAGAAAGGCGTAATGGGACACCATCCTCTATAGACCTATTATGTGATTTTAAATATTTATATAAGATGAAAAACTTCTTGTTGGCATTAGATGCATCACAAAAGAAAGAAGCATAGTATCCAAACCCAGTGAATCATAAACCCTTTACAAAAAAAATCATCAATGATGATAATTGCCCTGAATTTTAAGTGATGTTTGCGTTTCCATTTCAGAATGACTACAGCAGAGACAGAATTGATGAGGAACAGACGTGGGAGAATGAGGCCTGTGAAGGTTTTGAGGATGACACTGAGTAAGTTTCGTGTGTCTGTAGGATGTACCTGTTAGTGTTGGGCAGCATACCAGTTCATACCAAAAAACGTTTTTTTTTTTAAATTATGATATGAATTTTTCTTATACCACAATACCGGTTTAAATAGCCTAAACTATCTTCGGAAAGTGCCGCAGCTGGAAGCTGGGGAGACCTTTTTCACTGCTGCACCGCTAAAAATGACACTGGAGTTGAAAATAATGAGAGACTGGGGTTGTCAAAAAATCAATTCTCTGATACTAATTGGTATTAAAAATTAGTATCGGATTTAGATACTTATTTTCAACATTATTGATACCAACAGTGAGGTTTTTGCTATTCGCCACACTTCACAGAGCACCCGCTACAGCGCAGGCACGTGTGCACGCACACATACACTCATGCAGCCGCCTTTGTTCCTCACAATAGCTGCTGAACGCATTCGTGCTGGTTTACACACACATACCGATTTGGCCAATCATGGCATATGCTGCAGTTGAAGGCACTTCACAAGCTGCTTTAGTCAAAAAAAGCCCAAAAGTGCTGTTTGGAAGTATTGAGGATTCACTCCTAAAATCAGACCATGACAAATTGATAACAAATAATCTGGCATTAGGAAGACTCTTTAATCAGTGTGTAGTCGGACATTTATATTACATTTAGTAGACACTTTTGTCCAGAGCTATGTACATATGAGGGCAGATAGTAGAGTTGGATGTCTCGAGACCGGTCTTGGTCTCGAGACCACTTTTACGCTGTCTTGGTCTTGTCACAGTCTCGACAGTATATGGTCTTGGTCTTGTCTTGGTCTCGGATCCCTCGGTCTTGTCTGGGTCTCACTGTCTTGGTCTTGCTGTCTCAGATCGACATAGTGGTCAGGAGATTTGGAGCGAAAAGTGTCCATGACACACAACGTAATGTTCGATAATGCTACATTAGTATTATTTCGCCTTTCGTGCCCTTCAAATGCAACCAATCAATGACATACATTAGTGCCGGGCAATAAAACGATCTTGATTATTCATCGATTAAAAAATGAGGACGATCACGATGATACACACAGACTATAAAACTCGATCAAGCAAGTCTGCTCCGTTTTAGAGAATGCGCTGAGACAGGCCATCGAGTTGTCTATCAAGCAGAGGTTTACTGAACGCCAGCACAACAGCCAATCACCGACAACGTTGTAATTTTGCCCATCCTCCCTTAAAGAA
>JAODLC010000043.1:7243681-7254712 GCA_026781145.1 Hippopotamyrus pictus | reverse complement strand
TTATGAACTACATAGGAAAACAACTGACAGAACATCCTCCAACAGTAATGATTCCATATTTTTTGCCAGGGGTTGTAGTAGAAGAAGTAGAAGAAGAAGAAGACGACTTTGGAGATTCCCATAAAGAGCAGATGCCTTCCATCTTGCACATTGTATTCAGTAATGTACAGGCATTAATTTAAGTGATAGTGTCTTACATATAACTAATCCACCAGTTCAAAGTTAAAAAAAAAACTTGTTCTTGAGCTGATCTGCTCTAGTCATGAGAGATTCCAGTATTTTCTATAACATGTCCATCAGTTAATAAGTTCATTTGCAACCCCTGAACTGTTGCTGCAAAGGTTATGGATAAGATCATAGTAAAACCCACAGTGATAAATGCTTTCCCTTCTAGAATGTTCTTGTATATAGGGGCACTGTCTGACTTTTCACTAAGGGCAGCGTGCCAGTTATTTTTGTTTGCCCAAGTTCTTTCTGTGCCACAGGGTCTGTTAGATTCATGAGCACATCCGTGTGTCCATGTTTGGATCCGGCATCCTGTTAGCTTGGCAGTATTCTTTTCTGCAGCTTGTTGAAAATCATTCATCCTTTCTCTGTCCTGCAGACTCCTCCCATTGATCTGTGCATGGCACCAAAGGGAACCTCTCTGCTGTAGGAATCAACAAACCCTACAGATATCAAGTAACACTAAACAGCCTATTTTCAATCTGGACTGCTCATTGTCAAGGAACCTTCATTCTTGGAGAAGTGGATTACTGTTCTTTTGGAAATTGAAAAACAACAAATCAATGGACCAGACCCCATGGTTTACATACTTGAGATTTTAAGAATGGTCAGATGATTGTACAAAGATTTATTTTTATATTTATATATATATATATATATATTCACATATATAAAATGCGAAAAAACAGAACATTGTGGTTTGCTTTGCTGCATTGCCGAATGCCTTCGGTTTCCTTGTTCAAGTTACCTGATGGAAACTGGCAGCTGAAATATTTTGCAGATCAAGGTGGTGGCCTGTGTGTTCCCTCCAGTTCAGTATAGTTTATCTGATCAGTATAGCTGTAATCGTACACACGCAAGTTACCTCTCCACTTGCTGTAAGTAGTTATGGATTTGTATCGAAACGAAGTGAAAAATCATTTGAAACCACTAGTATAATTTACTGCAAATTCTTAATTCTGCTTTATATATTTTAATGTAACCCTGAAGGGCTGCTTGTTAGTTCTAAATTTACCATCGAAATTTTATGCCAAGGCCAGTAGGACCTGTAAAGGTCTCGCGGGAATGCTGAATGAGCCAATGTTTGTGTTTTGAGTGGAGTGTAATGGTTTGCATCAAGGGTATTTGTCATTGGTCTGGTGCACTGTGTGAATTGGTTTAATCCCATATTTACCATGCCTGTATAGCTCATCTTTACTTTATCACCCACACCTTTTAACATTAATAACTGTGAATTTACAATGTGATTTGATGCCCCTATTTTGTTATTCCCACTCATTCAGGCCACCTGATTTCCTTCTGTAATGCTTTATAATATCAGCTTCGGTGCTTTGTTTTTTTCCCCCACGCTTTAACGGAAAGTTTGACTTGTCTGCCATGGCAGACTGGGAGGCTGGATTTTTTTTATTCCCAAAACACTGAATAAAACCACAGGCAAAATTATTCTCTAGTCATCACCAAGAGCCTTTGGTGCCTTTTACTGGGTTATGTTGCACTGAAAATGTTGTCTGCATGTGCATCTGGGGTGAGGAGACTACAAAGCAATTAATTTCATTTCTGTCAATATTAAATATATGGGATGTTTATGGATTGTTTTGTAAGCAAGCCTTCCGTTTTGATGTAAACCATGTGCATGAGGACAATAGCACAAAACAGTTTAGAGCTCTTGAGGACTAAAATCATGCACAGCTTGGCTTGCCTTGACTAAGCCTAAATACCACTGGACACCACCAGGGGGTGCCACATTGTCTCAGTAATTTGGTGATCTTCATAGAACAATAATATGTTTTCGCTCATTTGCAAGATATTACCCACATTCATCCCAGATGAAAAAGGAAAGTTCTCCTTGTCACTGAGCCTCGTGATTGATTGCCAGCAGCATAGGAGTGTAATGGTACACAACATTTATGGTTCAGAACACACCCTGGTTATGGGTTAACGGTTTGCTGCAATTTTACACAGCCCCTAAAGGGACAGGGTTGGATGATTTTTTTTAATCTGTTTTGCCTGCCCTCGTAATCCTGTCCTGTGACCTATACATGTGCATTCATTTGCTGCTGTGCTACACTTTCTGACACATCCAACGCTAAAGCATCATTTTCATGTTTTTTTTTTTTTACTTTAAATCTGGTCTTAAATACACAGATATAGTATTAATGCTTAATTGCAGAGGATTTGTGATTACTTAAGTATTGCAAGGGAACACAACTGTTTCAAAAGAATACTTTCCAGCCCTGTCACCTTAGGAGCTCCACAACAGGTAAACAGAATTTGTTTTGAAACTGTGTTTGCAATTTAAATTAAAAATGAAGAACAGTTATAAACCAAACACAAGCCAATGTCTGAATTGACATGTCTGAATAACAAAACCATGGAGATGTTCATTTGCACACTAAAAATAAATGATTATAAAAATTAAACTGCATCATAAAGTATGAAATTCTGTGTTCTCTACTACTGAGTATGGTCACACGTTTGTAGTGATAATCACTGCTATAGCCTTAGTTTGTATCATTTATTGGGAAACCAAAACATTCCAAAAAATTGATTTAAGTAACATGGGGGGATTTCATTGTGCATATTGAACTGAAAATGATGTAACCATGCAGCACACAAGAAATACGTGTGCTGTTACAGCTCTATATCGGGTGGCTGGTTTCAGATATCTGCATGTCAGCTAATAGCCAATGACCAGTAAGAGCATATGACCATTGCCTGTTTTTTTAACTCTTCATACCAGTAAAACCTGGAATGTCAGCCACTTATTTCTTAGAACCAGCTATACTTCTGTGCATGATAATCATTTCTCATTTAAAAAGTGGCTGTAGTGATATCTGCTAAAGCAGTTACATCAATCAAGATGAACATTTCTACACCTTCGCATGGTGAATCAATGTTTATCTGATGTATCATAAGTAGCAGTGTTTTTTATAAAAATATAACAGTTCCTGTAAATAGTGTCTTGGTGTCTCTGGGCTAGCATCCTAACTAATGACGAATAAACCACTCCAGCAATGTCAAGTAAACGGTCCAGATCACATATTTAAATCTCAAGCAATGTCGACTAATAGTCCAATTGCAATGAGTCTGACTGTGCATGTTTGAGAATACAGTAAGAATAGCTATTGATATGGGCGTTGAACTATGCAGAACAAGAATGCTGTAACACGTGGAACAAAAATTCGGGCTTAATTAACAAAATACTTCCGCATACGTGAAATGACAGGAAGTGCACTTTATGCCAAGTTAGGGGTCAAGTAAAAACGAATTAACAGGTTGAAAAATCGTTAACATACTGGGAAAATTAAGTGCGTTTTTTTTAAATATAAAAACCTGGTTTTCCTTTTTATGAAATTGAACCAACGTTTGACATGAATTCCAAAACTTTTACTATTATTCGATGTTGATATAAAAACTGTTTCAATATTAATGATAACGCACGATGCACCGTTATAGAATTTAATTTACAGTGATGGGCAGACGCGGCAAAGGAAAGAAGGGTGATTGCCCAAGGCGGCATCACACAACTGATTAAGTAAGCCTGCAAAAGTGTGTCGCAACTGCAAAGTTACAGTTTCTCGGTTTCAGTATTAACCGCCAGGTCTGGACTAGCCATCCTGCATACGTTATAGTGGAAGACCCCAAAGACCTGGGCCGATTTTTAATTACAGTTTATCCTGTTTACCGCCTCAGCTCATCAGGGTTGCCAACTCTGGACAGCTGGCTGGAGTAAGATTTTAAATTCTAGACAAGTCTGCACGAGCACTGACATGTATGTAAAAGTTTCATTACCTTGTAAATAGTCTGGAGGATTTGCAAACTACCTAACAATTTTATATAGCTAATTTTATTTTTATAATAGAATAATATAGATTTGCCGTAAGATTTATTGCGTGAGTTTGAGAGTCTGAAACGTGAGTGTCACGACAGATGTGTGAGAGCTGGCAAGCCTGGTAACGCACGTCATGCCGTTCATTTATTCCTTACATATTTCAGCTACGTCATTTAATACACCGGTTTAGCTATGGGTCATTTTTCAACTTACTTAAACAAATCAGTAACTGCGCGAAACAAGTTACAAAACAAAAAAGAAGTAAACAAACGATATGAACTGCTAATGGAACTTGTCTTAAATGAAAAAGACAAGCTGCGTAACGCACCGGAGCGCGCTCGCCTACCTGAGCGCCCCACCTGGATAAAGGCCCCGGATGCCGCACGGATCTGCGCTGTGACCACGCCCCGCCCCGCTCTGATTGGTCTGGAACAGCCCCCCTTTTGTTGCCCGAATAGGGCGCACTGTCACCTCCTCCTGCACCTTTACCACGTTACTGCTCTGGAAACCTGTCCAGTCTTCCGAGCTGACGGTCCATTTTGATTGTTCGGAGCTTTTTTTGTGTCCGTCCTGTGAGGAAAACGCTTTCACACTTTTTATCAGAAATAAACAGATGTAATTTAAAAAGACTTTGACGCGTGCAATTTGTAAAGTTGAAAGCAACGTGTTCGTTTTTCAAGGCGACACCCTCGACGGCGACTCCGAGTTTATCGGCTGGTTTTGAATTTAGTCGGAAATCCTGGTGGGAATAGCGCAACTGCGGCTATGGCTTACTCTGATTGATTTCGACAGATGCGATTTTTTACATTTGTATTCTGGTGTTGGACTTAAAGCTGTTAAGGGGATTCCAATTCCATCAATATTTTTACATTACTGGGATATTGTTAAACGACTCCTAACAAAATGCCGGATCAGATTACAGTCTCGGAATTTATAGTCGAGACCAATGAAGATTACAAAGCGCCCACTACTTCAAATTTCACCACTCGCATGTCTCATTGTAGGAGCACAGTTGCCGCTTTGGAAGAGGTGAGTCAAAGACACATGAACACCATGACACGACCACATTGCTGCTTTTACACACCCGCAGTTGAGTTCTCTAGTTAGATATGTGTCAGATGAATATCGCATGGTTTTTATTTCAAGGTTATCCGGTAGGGACAAAAACGCTGAACATAGTACATTTTTCTGTTAATATTCAGCTCAGCTTAATGGTACATGCAACTTTACTTGCCTCATATTCCGCAATAATTTCCATAACAGATTAGAATAATCCAGCGCGCACCAACTACCGCGAAAGTTGAAGTGTTAATTAATTAAGGTGGTTAAAATCGTGAAACTTGGTTTCTGTATTGCGGTTGTCCGCACTGTGGGTGTGCAAGATACACCAAGGCGGACACCAGCATAAGGTGAACTCGAATGTCGCTGCTTGTATCTGCCGCTTACGGGTTATACTGTTATACATTTTTCTTCCTGTTTGGTTGGTTTGATGGCGCATCTAGTTTTTCCACAATTGTGTGTAATCATAAACGTCGGAAATTGAGGCCGTATACCTGTCTTGCCGCTAGAATAACTTCCCCTTTTCATCAAATTGCTCCTGATAAATGTTAGCTTATGAGTCTACTGTTAGGTTAGGTTATGAGTCTATGTATATAAAACGTACACTTTAATAATGTCAGAAGTCAAAACGCGGGTGTCGTTTTGTTGCATAGCTTGCCATATGCAGTTCCGGGAGGAAACTCATTATTCCAGCCTTGAACGACTATACGTTAATGTTCATTGTATGTTAAAGTAGGGATCATTGTATTGATTTTTATTAAACTGTTATGCGTTTACAACTCGATTAAATTCAATCATATATCTGCACTCTTAATGTCGATTATATGTTTGTTTTTTGTGTTTGTTTGTTTCCTGCATCAATCTTCAAACATAAATTGTGTATTTATGTTGTGCAACAGACTGGAAGCATTTTTTGGTTACCGTGAATAAATTATTGGATTAAAATTTTCTCCACATGTTCAATCAGGCTTATCGAGAAGCTTTCTTTAGAGGCATTTCAGGCACGTGTTTCAATATCCTAATTTATCTTGGTAATTGAAGTTTTCCGTATGTTACACGAGTTAAAACGAGTGCAGCTTATGGATCTTTGAATTGCATTGCAGCTGCGCTTATAAATTACCTAAAAACCGTAAGTCACCATGATGAGAATCTTTTAATAACTGTATGTGGTAACTTGCTCGTGTCACTGCCCTATACAAAAGATAAATTTAAAAATAGGTAACACTTGAGGGGCACAAACAGTAACTTAGTTACTACTGAAGTAGAAATCATGAACAAATATAGTAACTACTTGACATAAAAGATGCTTCATGACTCACTAGTGATGAACAAACATGACATCAGTATTTCCCTTGTGTCTTTCATTATGTTCCGTCAGTCGTTCAAAAAGCTTTACAGAATTAACCGATAGAGTAACAAGTGTAGTAATTGCTTGAGATAAAAGATGTCAACGAACATGAGATCAGTATGTAACTATAACTTAGCTTGTGGTTAATTAATACATAAGTGATAGCATAATACTACATTATTTGTGCCCTCTCAAGTAAAGTGTTACCAGATTTTTTTGCTTGCAACAGTCGACACATTGACTTCTGTTATGCAGGGATTTTTTTTTTTGGCTTTGAGATGTAAAATCTCACAAGGTAGGATGAAAACTGGGGAAGTCCTCAGTAGTATCAGTGCAGAACTAAGGACAGCAGGAATTTTTCATGACATGAAAATAGTGTGCTTTTGACATGCAGGCTGCTGCCGCTTATATAGTAAATAAGGCTGCAACGTAGAACAGTGTGTGTCAGATTAATTGGTTCATATCTTAAGAGCTTCAGTCATTTATTGCTGCCTTTAATTTTACCATCCAAGCGGCTAAATTAATTTGATGTGGTGGCTGCACTGTCTGATTCTCTTTGGCTGTTGGGTTACTTGTCCTTTCTTGGGGTGCACTGATCATACAGAGGTATCATCAGAACGCAGAGCTGTGTAACGTTTACGATGTTCAGCTGAAGCATTCGTGCCACTCGGGCATTTTTACTGTTTCTGTGGCCCCATGCAAAACATCACCTACCCCCCAGATGTTTCAAAATAAGCAGCTAGTGAGATCATTCGAGAATATAGTAGCTAACTAGCTGTTAAGAAGATTATGCTGCTTCAGCATCTCCTACATAAGGAATGTGTTTATTTAATATTTAGTGTAGTGATGCTTTATAATATCAGCTTTATAATATAATATAAACTTTGGGGGCCCCATGTAGACGGTGGTGGTAAACACTGCCGCTGGTGCCACTGAAACTCTCTCCCAAGGGACAGGCCCACAGTCAAGCAGCTGTAAAGCCAGAACACAGGATCACTGATTTTGTGAAGTCATATTAAAACTCAATTACCAAAATGAGTAAGGCAATAAGAAGCATAGTTTAAACAAAGCTATTTGTGCAGCACAGTTTGTATAGCACGGGATGACTTTGTGACATAGTAATAATAGCAATTAAATAGTAAATACCAGTATTCTCCATACTTTTATAGGGGAAGCCCAGTCAACTTTGTTAGGGTTATATATGGGATTATCCAGTGGCTCAGTTTCCTCTGGGCACTCCGGTTTCCCCCCACAGTCCAAAGACATGCTGAGGCTAATTGGGGTTCCTAAATTGCCCGTAGGTGTGCATGTGTGAGTGAATGGTGTGTGAGTGTGCCCTGCGATAGGCTGGCCCCCTGTCCAGGGTTGTTCCCTGCCTCGTGCCCATTGCTTTCGGGATAGGCTCCGGACCCCCCGCGACCCAGTCGGATAAGCGGGTTGGACAATGGATGGATGGATGGATCCAGTGGCTCACACCTGCACCTGTGCTGCACCCTCCCATCACAATGCACGACTGCCTCAAGGGGGGGGGGTGAAGGACTCTGTGCCTGTGATCAGCAGGTTGCTGGTTCAAATCCCATGGTCAACAGAGTAGCTGTGTCAGTGTTGGGCCTTTGAGCAGGACCCATAACCTCGAAAAATGCTCTGGGGCTGCCGGATAAATGACTGGACCCCAGGTTTGACCGTCACTCGTATGTGTGTCTCCTGTATATGTGCTCATACTTGTACAAATGGCAAATCAAGTATCATTTTTATCATCATCTGGCTTTCTGGTCTCACTGTGTGTAAATCAGGGTCTCCAGGTCACGCCTTCCTTCAGAAGGAGTGCTCACATTGCCTGAGGCTGACCTAATCCAGTCCCAGCATGCTTACCATACCATCCATCTCCTGCTGCTCCTTCATCTGTGTTTTGTCTGTCTGTTCTGTTTCTGTGAAGAGCTTCTCGCAGTCCTTTGCAGATGAAATCAGCTGCTAAATGACACCACAGCAGTCTGCCTTTAACCAAGTGGGCAAAACGAGGTTTCTTTAGCTTTATCCTGTACAGACGCTCCCTGGGTTACGATGGTCCTTGTTACGATATTTTGACTTTATGATAGGTATTCCAATTCCATTCTGTTTTTCACTTTCCATACATTATTCAATAAATTACATGCGATATCCAGCACTGTATTATAAAAATTGCTTTTTCCCAACTGTGGGCTAATGTAAGTGTTCTAAGCATATTTAAGGTAGGCTAGGCTAGGGTAGGTTTACGGTATTAAAATGCACTTCTCCATTATGTTAAGTTTATTGGAACGTAACCCCACCATAACCTGGGAGCATCTGTATGTACAACCAGCCATCACTGTGCAATAGCAATGATCTCATATGTGAAAGATTTTCAGTGTTGCTGTTTTTTTCCTGAAGCCAGCTCTCATAAAATAATTTTATAATTGCAGGAGTCATTTGACTGGATGACAGGACTAGGCCTGGAATAATGAGTTTTTTGTTTTTCCACTATGTTTTCTGTGTCATGACACCTGAGCAACTAGCAATATTTCAGCTCAGTAGTATCTTGTTTCAGCAGGAAGACGATGTAGTCATTTTATGATGATTCTTGAGGATCACAAAAAGTAGTTTCTCGTGTTCCAAAGTTCTGAGTCACATGACCACCACCTCATAAACACTCGTGTTATTGTTTGTGGGGGCATCTCTGACAAAGGTGTACAGTTCAAAGCAGGAAATGGAGGAGCTTCTTATGAGGAAATCCTGAATGGCTTTGTTCCTTTCCGGCAGGTGGCACACAGTGACCGGGAGGGGGTGACGGTTTGCTGCGTGCTTTTTGTGTCTGTGACATATTTTCAATGAAAACAACTTGGGGTCTTTGAGGAATGTTGGCTTTGATGAGAAAATATCAAGAGTGAAGTGACTTGGGGACAAACAAGCCAGTGCTAACTTTGCTAACTCTTACAAGTGGCTCAGTTTTTACCGGAACATTCTTTTGGAGTTGGACTTGTGGTGCTTACCTTGTGTGTGGCTCTGTGGGTTAGGACTGCGTTCCCGTGATCAGATGGTGGCCCCGGTCAAAGTCTGTGATTGGCAGCATGATGTCACCACTGGCTTCTTGTGCAAGGCCCTCAACCTCAGTTACTTACTTCAGGGACCGTCTGACCCGTTTTTTGCAATTTAATGTCACTTTGGATAAGTGTGTAATAACTAAATTAAATAGAAATTTGACTGCTGCTTTTTCAAAACTGCAAGAACTGCCTACCACAGCAATTAAGAGAGGACAGCAAAAGGACCAACTTGCATTTCTTGGCATAAGCTTTGATTTTGAGACGTACCAAGCATTTGTATATAGCAAGGACATGTTTAATTTTGAAAGTGTTTCTGGAAAGGTCTCTATATAGGCAGTGGTACGACTTGCTTTTTTTTTTTTTTTTTTTTTAAACAAACTAGTGGGTTGCTTGAATCGTAATTTTGTTTTTGAGCCAAAATTCCACTAATTACCTTCAGCTATAGAACAAGACACAACAAAACTTGCTTCAGAAGACCAACTGTAGAGCAGCTTAAAATTTACTTGACCAAATTTATTTAGTTAAGTCTAGGCCTTTCCTCACCTTTTTACTGGTTCTGTGCTCAAAGAAGGAAGGTTTTTCTAAGGGCAAATTCACACTTGGCTCAATTTAGCCAATTTAAGTGGAATTGGTGCATTTCCAACACAAAATGAGCCATATGTTAATGTTCCAAATGAATTCAGACCTCCCATAAGCAAACTGAACTCAAACCACCTATAGAGGTGGTCTAAGTTCAGTTCATTTCAAGTTACTTAGCAGGTTTGTTTGCTGATGATATGTGAACAGAAAGTGCACCCAGCTCACGTCACTTTTCTCTGTGCTTTTTGGCTGTTACAGGTTACCATACAGTGTCGATATTACAACTATCAGAACATTGTTATGAATTCTTCAGATACATTACACTTACGCATAAGTCTCTAATAGTTAAATGAAGAAAAAAAGTCTTGGCCAATGTGAAGCCAAAGAGAACTGAATTCTCTCTCTCTTGGCACACTTTCTGATACACTTAAAGCAAAACGAGTTTGACTGTATGTGCAAACACCCTAAGACAACTCGGCATATTTCTGTATGAATTAGGTCCAGGCTATGGATGAGTCACTGGAATTTTTAAATGTTTTCTTCCTAAGCTGTTTACGTCGGTACAACAAGGACTTCTGTAGACATTTTGAGTTACTCTTTTGTACAAAAATTCAATTAAAATATACCACTCAAGAATGTAGCAGAGTGGACAGATTACAATGTCCGAGAAGTGTTAAATTGGTCTTATACCATATCTCAAAAATATGGCATTACATTTTTTGCTACAAATGACTGAAATTACATTTATCAAAAAGTGCATAGGTGGTGTTGGAAGTTTTGTCTGTAGTTTTAAAAATGATACTCTTAAGCTACAAGCTACATCCAGAGCAAGGCTATGTTACTCCCTGATCTGTCCTTCGGTTACTGCTCGTAACCTTGGGGTTACCATGGACAATCGTCTGTCCTTCTCCTCGCATATCGCCAACCTTTCC
>JAODLC010000043.1:7232084-7243581 GCA_026781145.1 Hippopotamyrus pictus | reverse complement strand
GTAGAGTCTTAAAGCACTTATGTAAGTCGCTCTGGCTAAGGGCGTCTGCCAAATGCTGTAAATGTAAATGTAAATGTTACTGTACCTCCCATTAGTTTGTGTGATGGGCCCAGGTATGTGCACGTATGTCTGCTTTATACGGCATTTTAACAGACGAAAGCATGATTGGAGTAATGTTTACCTGGAGCCACAGAACAGAAATAAGAATTGGGCAGCTGGCATTTGGGTTGTAGTTGCTTGCCCCAAGTGACTTCATTATCACCTCAAGAAAGTTATTCCACACGTTCATTGACTTTCTAGAGCAAATCTTGCCACCTTTAGTCACGCTCCTGTGGAATTGCTCTTACGGGGCAGGGACCTTGAAACAAGTAACTTGTGGCATTTAATGTGTGTGTTTGATTAAATGTGAGCCCTGCTTAGGGTTGAGAACATACTAGATAACTGGCGTTTATAGAGGCGCCTGCAAATGCATGGATATTTTTTACTAGATCACTGCTAGAATTTTACTATACCACTACTTCTTTTGTAAGATCATACGCACCAGAGTAAATAAGGACGATAAAGTTGAAAGCATTTGAAACACTGAGCAGCTCTAAATGCTATATGAATGCATAGTCCTTCTTTCCCAGCCAGGTGCTAAAAGATACTTGAGTGGGTAAGAAAGATAACTGACAGCAGGCCTTCTTCTCCCTAGGCTCTGGACGGCGACCGCAGTGTGCTGCAGAGGATGAAGAAGTCCGTGAAGGCCGTCTGCAGCTCTGGCATGGGTGAGCGGCTTCCCTGACCAACAGCTGCTGCTGCTTGGCCTGTCGGCGTGTGTCCCTGTGATCGCGGGTGACAGGGTTCACTATGCTGTGGTTCTACATGCCATTCCATTTCTACGCCCTTTCAGTATTAATTGAGAAAACCCCAGCCTGAGTCAGGGATGTAAAATGATCCCCAAAGGAGGAGGGGGCGTGCACAGAGGGCGGTTTATGATTGGGTTACTGCCAGTCAGGAATGGCCTGGCTGCTACATTTCTTGCATTCTACTCGCTACATGTCCTGACAGGACTGTGGATTGCCTTAGCTTACAGCTCTGTGTGTGTGTGTGTGTGTCTGCTTTTTTGTGTATAACGCCCTTATATGGCATTCTGGTATTTCAAATACAGTATCTATGTGTGCACTACATGTGTATCAGCAATACAATTCTCCCGTTCCTCTGTCCACCCTCTTGGTGAGCTGCCCAGTCTCAGAATGGTGCTTAGCCTGAACTACACCAGTATAAAATCTGCCTCTGCAGACAAGTAAAATGGATTTTTCTTTCCAGTTTGGTATTGGAGCGTTTCCCCTTTGGTGCCTCAATTAGCCCACAGTGTTTTCTGTATGTTGACCGGAGGTGCCGCAGCCTTTGCTGCCTTTGTGCTCTTCCTGGTGACAGAGCTCCTTGTTTGTGTGCAGGGTCACTGTCATTAATGAAGGTTGAGTTTCACATAATTAAATTTCTGTACCGCTTTTTCACACTCAACGGAAGAACAGTTGAGCACTTGGTCAGCACAAATAAAGACATAAATGGAGCTGTATTTAGCTCTGTATGTTGGGATTCTGAGCTGCAATGAGAAGGTTGCTGGTTCAGATCAGATCATGGTAACACCTTAACCCCAACTGTTCCAGAGATTAGCTAACTCTGCTTTCTTAACTGTTACTTGCTTTGGATATTAGCATCTGCTAAAAATATAATGTTAATTTGTCTAAAGGTACATACAGGGTCTGACCGGCTGTAGTTGGGGTTAAGGGACTTGCTCAAGGGCCTAGCAGTCACTCTGCAAGCCCTGGGATAAATAAATTAAATGAGGATAACATCCACATTAAAACTCATTACCTCCTTTCAAATTGTCCCAGAACACTGAATTAGATACAGCAAATTATGGCACTGTTGATCTTGATTTTGTTTGGTCAGAAGAATGTTGATTAAGTTTCTGTAACTGCACACCTAGTGCCAACCAGGCAAATCACAGTAAATGAATGCACAATTATAATCTTTACTTCTAACTAAGGTCACTTAAATTTTCATGCGTAATGTACAAATTAAAAATAAAGCGTGGTTTCTTATCAGTTAGATAACAGTGCTTCTGGCTGAGGACCAGGACCTGTGGTCACTGATTTAATACCAACATGATTTCATGAGAAATACCCACATAGTCCAGTCATACTTTACAGTCCTGTTTAACCTACTTAAATGGGATAAGCAATTTAATTCAGTTTTACCCATAACAGTTGAATACCAAGACAAAATAAAGCTATATTAATAAATAGTGACTGCATATATGTACATTTCTTTGTCTCTGCAGCCGTCCGTTTAAAAACGTTTAATGCACGGCTTCAACTACATTAACTACAAATTTGGGTTACATGTTTGTACCTGAACATTGGTTTTTGGGTTTGGCAATGGGCAGTTTCAAACTAACGACTGGCTTATAGGCTCAGCAATGGACAATTAATGACTGTGGCTTGGGTCATGTACTGTAAGTCAAATGGATAACACTTTACTTAAGACCATGTTTTTAGTGATTCATCCATAACAAATAATGATGCGTTCAAAACAGCCTATAAACACGGATAGAAAATTTTTATCAAAAGGCAGAACACATTATAGCCATGTGCATTATGCATTATGATTACTTTATGAAGCTCACATCTATAATGCACTGCTGATACCTTTCAGTTTTCCCAATGTTCCTAGAACATAATCCCACTGATACAGCTGGTATGCAACTAAGGATGATTAAAAAAGCAAATGAAGGGCCTGTCGGAGCAGCAGGTAACTCTGTCGCTTTATACTTCAAAGGTCATGGGTTTGAGGCTGGATGGTGCGTTTACACTAAACACAATTAGCACATTTTGTAAACTAATAATTTACTATAAAACAATTTTCAGCAATACTGTACTTGTATTAAAGGAGTGTTTAGGTAATAATATTATGCTGACATTAACAGAACCTTTGTAAAACATGGAAATAACATTTGATTAGTGTTACAGTACAAACGTTCTCTGCAAATTTTGAGAAAGCAGTATTTATGGGTAACTTGTCGGATTTAAGTTACTCTAGTTTAAATGGACTTGTTTAATTGCATTTAGCCCAGACTACCTTGAATCCGACAAGTTATCCGGCTAAGCAAGGAATCTTCCCTGGTAGCTTGGATAAATCAGCCTTAAGATGTACATGATATGTTTTTAACAGCATCCCGTGGACACAGTTAATGCACGGCTCGTCAGGCGTTGTGCTTGGTGAATCCTAGTGAAAAACAATAGTTAAGAATTATTTAGAGCTTTCTGGGAAGGCTCTTTATTTAAATGCACAAAGAGCAATGATCTGATGTGATTCACTGTACTACTGAGACAGGGTTCATGCTGTGTTTAAACCGGTTTTTTTGTTTACAAACATTACTGAGTACAACACTGCTTTGGTAACCTGTCTCAAGATTGCAGTCAACCGTGGTAATTAATGTAGATTTTGCATTGTTTGTAAATTCAATTCAATAATGACATTCCATTTACGAGTTGGATCTGTTTGTCTTTCATTTGCATATTAATATAACAATATGTAAAATGTTAGCTGACAATAGGTAACTATCAGTGTAGTCACACAGGTCTCTGTGAAACTGCTTGCTATTCATGTAAATGTTTATCTTAAAGGACCTAATCAAATCAGAAAAACATTTATGGTTTGCTGATATATCTTGTGAATTTTGCTCAACAACCTAGTTTTGTTTGTTGTTAAGCCTGTCTGTCCTCTCCTGGTTTGACAATATCAGGAGCAGGCTACATCAAAGTAAAGATCTTTACAAGAAGGCTATTTCACGTCTTGTACATCTGAAATTGACAAGTACTGTAGACATACTGTACAAGACATGACAACTATAGTTATGTCTGTAACAGTGAGGAAATGACTGGCACGATAGCTCGGACTGCCAATTACCTCAATAGGTTCTAGTGAACAGCAAAAATATGGCCTTCTACCTCACACAAGGGAAATTCTGTGTGCATACAAATCCTTAGATGCATATAGTTATGCATATAATGTGATCCTGTTGGAATATGAAACATTTTTCAACCATCTTTTCTGTGATTTGTGCAGTTAATGCAAAACAGCTACCCGTCGTCTATGTTTTAAGTGTCTAAGAGTGCTGCTCTCTGCCCCCTAGCTGCATGTGCATGTCTGTAATGTCGTTGCACAAAAACCTGCCTATAGTCTCATTCTTCAGCCCTATGTTGCTGGAATTCAGATGTTCAGGTCACCACTGCAGTCGGTATTAAGTATACTCTTACTTAATGTATTAGTTCACCAGAAACTTTAGTTGTTTACTGATACCATGTTTAATCATCATTAGTTCACATATTTTATGCAGTTACTATATTTTTTCATGATTTGCACTTGAGTGTAACTCAGTGACTTAAGTTACTTGTGCCCCCTCAAGTAAAGTGTTACCAGAATATCAAATAATAATAAATATCCCAGATCAAAAGAAGCCGTGAGTAAATGGACAGAATTATAAATACAGTCTTCTATTTATCAGTTCGGGCAAAACTGTCTTCGACACAGCTGATGCCCAAAGGGTAGCCGAAGCCATGGCTGTTCAAGTCATGGTCTTCAAGGATTTCCAGCCTTCCTTTACCTGTCAGGTGTGAAGCCTCTGTGGCCAATCAGAATCAGTAATTATTAAACTGACTACCTGGGAAAACTGAAAACATGGCCTGGACTTGGAATCAAGGTCCAGATTTGCAGAGCCCTGATCTAAAGTGATCTTCCCCAAATAATCCTCATAGTTCTAATTTCTATATCACGGTGAGGTGAGGCGAAAGCCCTTCCCTAACCCACTGGCCCCCATTGCCAAACATGCGTCATAGGACTCAAAAGGGGAAATGAAAAGTAAACACTGCAGTTCCAGTTTTACACTTCACTGTTTCTCCCAAGAACACACACATTAAGTAAGCGCTGATGAACAACATGCCGTGCATGACACATTTTTAAAGAGGCAGAGGCAAAGAACCGCATGACGTGCAGCAGAGTGCATGTGCGGTTATAGAAAATAAATCAGCATCCCTCTGACCCAATTAGAATTGGGAATTGAACAGTAACTTGGTACAGCATCTTATTAACTGCAGATCGTCCGAAATTAAAGTAGTCTGCCACGTTAGATATGAGGTTAATGTTCTAGAGGGCGAGAATGATACAACTAGGAGGCCATAAATTAACATATGTACACACAATTAAAAGCCAAAGTGAGATACTGAATCAGTGCTCTTCATATGATTGTTAATATTCTGAGTCTTTGGTTCTTTGAGTTTTTGCTTGTTTCTGGTCATTTTTGTTTATGAGGCACTCTGCTCTCTGGTTGTTTAGGAAATAAGTGTATGTATTTGGAAGACTCCAGATTGTTTCAGTAAATGTTTCCAGTCTTGAAACCTGTCTAACCTCACCAGTAAGGGCAGTTTTGTGTCGATTTCTAATCACTGGAGTCAAAATACTGAGTTTCGCTCTTAAAAATACACACACACACAGACCTGTAATCATATCTTAGTGGGGACCATTCGCTCATTCCTGTGGGATAAATGCTAACGCTAACTATGACCCTTAACCCTTACCCAGCCCTAACCGCAATCATAAGTAACCAAACACAATACGAGACTTTTGGCATTTTTTTTACTTTTTTGATTTTATTCACAGACCTCTTTGGAGATCTGAAAAAATGGTCCCCACAAAGTTAAAAAAACAGGCTTTTATTACATTGTGAGGGATATTTGGTGGAGGATGCGGTCCGTCCTTGGTGGTGGTGTGCAGACATTACCCTGGATACTGTGACTCTCGATACACCACAAAGACTTGGTGTCCTGGTCACAGATCCGCCAGCGAGACGCGCACCAACAATCTGTCCTCTTATAAACTCTGATATGTCTCCCATTGTGTTGTGTAGATTGCAGTATTTTATGTACAGCTGTGCTATTGCACTGCTAGTTCAACCTTCACACTCTGTTCTTCCTGATGGAATCTACAATCAGCAGAGATTATATAGGTATGAAACCTCCGACACTGTTTCAGCTTCATTATCCAACATGGAAAATCCACGTCTGCCAGACAGTGGTTCGAATTTCAGATTCTACTATTTGAAGCAGACTTTTAGGGAGTTTCTAGAAACAAGACTGCATAGTTTCCTTTCCAGTCATTTCAGGTGATTCTCCCACCTTTAACTATTTGTTCAGTTCTGTAGTTCTGTTTGTTTATTTTAGGTGAGGCATCAGACTGTGAGCTAGACAAACAAAAGGAATGTAGTCAAGTAAACTAAATGAGCTGTTTATTTCTGTCTGAACCACTGGTATATCTCAGTATTAACTAAATATCTTGCAGCCAATGGCTGGGAATACCAGAAGAAATAAATGTTTTTTTTTATTATTATTATTTTTTCTGTAATTTTGAGGAGTAAAAAAGTAGATCTTAGTGTGATTGGCAATTAACAAGTATTGAGATGATTTTTTTGGATGCAGGGGTTCTGTTCAGTCACCATTAACTAAGTTAAATCCTGTGTTAGAAGTGTTAGGAGCACATGCGGACAGAGCTTTTAAGTTCCCCAAGTTCGTATTGTCAGTTTAGTGTGTAACACAGCGAGGCTGCCACTCTGCTCAGCACGTTTCATTTTCTATCTCTGGCTTTGTCTGCACGCGCCCAAACGACGGCACACCAGGGCCACGCCATCCCCTCGCCGGCAGCTGGGATTGCGTAAGCTGACAGGAGGAAACCTGTTTGGAACGGGAGCTGTCGGTCTGGTTGTTTCGGCCATGCCTGAGTCAGTGTCCTTCAGCATATTGGTTATCAGGCAATCAGATATGCACACCTCCATCCTTCACTGCAGCCACTGTGAATATTAAAAGGGCTTTTCTGCTTCACAACTGGTCGTACTGCTCATATTCTGCATAATCTTCTGCCAAATAGCCTATCATAGTTGGCCTCAGCCTTTCGTATGCGAGTTAAGTTAAAGGTTTTGATTGAATTAAGGTTTTGCGATTCAGGCATCCAGGTTTTGCTCTCCCGATGATCCTAGGCGCTCTTTTGTCAGGCAAGATTGCGCTGGCAGGATCTCCCAAGGCAAACTGGTCCTTGGTTAGTGGCCAGACTAAGAGTGATACTAACTGACCGTGAAATCTAGTTCATACTTCACTTTTCCACATGTGCTTTGGGGCTGTTCACACTAAATTTGGCTGCAGATGCAGACGGTCACGGTTGGTGCAGGCTTATAGCAGTGATACTCCACTAGACCAGCAAAGGGCGGATGCATTGTGACAAACACAAATACAAGCAATGCATTGAAGTAGGTTAATTTTTATGAACAGTTATTTGCCAAGGCTTGGGCGGTATTACGATAATAAGTGTATTTTGAAATCCTTACAACAAAATTAGCAAGGAATAGTGATGCTTTTTAAAATACCATACACCTCGGTATATGTCTGAAACAAATTTTGCCGGAAACAGATTCCTCCTTGTGTGAGCCTGATTCTGATTCTGAAATAATCCGTCGGCCGTCACCCTTGATAACAACATTTATATCACTTACCGTCATCTGCAAATGAAAGCGTGTGTGGAAAAGTGAAGTATGAATGGGCCTTAATGATGGACGATACCAGGGTCCTTCCCTGGAAGGGGGGCATATCAGTCAGCGCCTGGTGGTCTGGTCTTCACCCAAAATGAGCTACATTCTCCTATGTGGCCACCGCCTGCAGGAGGAGCCATAAAGGTCTGGTGTGATGTGGAGGGGAAAGCAGGGGCCTTGGTGGGCTGGTCCCCCATTTCCAAAACTGACTTTAGGGACAAAGAGTGTAAGATCTGTGGTGGGCAAGGAGCCTGAGCTGGTGCAGCAGGTAGAGAGATACCAGCTGGATATAGTGGGACTCACGTCAACACTCAGCTCAGGCTGTGGAATCAGAGTTCTGGAGAGGGAGTGGAAGAGTTGCCCTGGGTGAGAGGTGCTGGGCAGGTGTGGGTTTAGTCATAGTCCCCCAGTTTGGCACCAGTACACTGGAGTTCATCCCGGTCAATGAGAGGTCACTTTCCTTCGGCCTCGATTCAGAGGACGGGCTTTGTGACTTGTCTGTGTGTACGCGCTGAGCACCAGTTCAGAGTATCCGGCCTTCTTGGAGATCTGGGGGGGGGGGCTGAAAGGTGCCCCTTCTGGGGACTCCATTGTTCTGCTGGGGGACTTTACACTCATGTGTGTAATGACATTGTAGCCTGCAAGGCTGTGATTGGGAGGAATGGCCTGTCCGATCTGAACCCATGAGGTGCTCTGTCATTGGACTTCTCTGGCAGCCACAGTTTGTTCATAAGTGCACCTGACACCACAATACATTTACATTTACTCTGACTTGGCAGACAATTTTGACCAAAGCAACATACAAATAAAGCAAATAGCACAAATAGACATGCTGGGGCATTATGAATCATCTACAGTAATTTGACCCTGCGAGCTGGTAAACCTGATAGTAGAGAGTTGCAGTAGTCTAGTCAGAAGATAACAAGGACCTGGATTATCCACTGAGCAGCACATTCAGACAAGCAAGACCTGATTTTCCTGATGTTATACAGGGTGAATCCACAAAACTGGGGGAGGACTGTTATGTGCTCAGCATGGCATAGCTTGTCATTTATCACTACCCCTACATAGGGCTGGACAATTAATTACATTTTAATTTCAATTACAATTTTAGCTTCCAACAATTATCAAAACAAAATAATCAAGATTAAATGATCATTGTGCTGCACCTCTTTCCAGCCCCTTTTTATTTGTTACTCAGATTAATTATATTTAGAGTTCAAGGATATTCACTGTTAAAAAGACTATTTTTGAAAGTTCAATAAATGCATGATATTTGCGAATCAGTGAGTGATTGTGTTAAATAATCGTGATCTCAATATGGACCAAAATAATTGTGATTATGATTTTTGGCATAATTGAGGAGCCCTACCTGTAGGAACCTGGCAAACTCTGACTGCAGTGGCACTTGCAATTAATATTTTGAGTTCCAAAACAATCCTGTTTAATGTTCTATCTGTAAATACATGTTAGGTGTTTATTTTCTTTCGCATTAATCATTCTGGAAAAATATACATTATTGATTTAATTGAATAGTATCTGATGTAAAATAATGTCTGTCTAATGACCTGTTAAAATTGATCAATTTTTAAGTAAAGCTAGCTCATAATGTCATGAACATCTCCAGAAAATTTGGTCTTTGGTTTTTGAGATGTTGCTGAGATATGATTACTTATCTGAAATGTGTATCAAAAGCACAATCCTTACAATGCTGTTAGCAGTAGCAAAATAGCAGTTAGTGATTCTGGCAAATGGTCAGGTGACTCAGGATTTGTTTACAACTAGGATGGGGGCTCTTGACCTTAACTGGGGATATAGTCAGATGAGGACTTCCTGAATCCTACATCCTTGGAAGTAGTAGAGTAGGAAGACTCAGAAGAGGATTTTTCCATCACCTGGGCTAAGGTCACTGAGATGAGATTTGCCCTGAGTTCCTCAAGACTCTTGATGTTGTTGGCTGACAAAACCTCTTCGACGTTGCGTGGAGGTTGGGGACATTGCCTCTGGATTGGCGGGCGGGGGTGGTAATCCCAGTTATTCATTTATTTTTAAAAAGGGAGACAAGAAGGTGTGTTCAGGTGGGTAGGACATCTGTCTAGGGTGCCTCCTGGATGCCTCCCTGGGGATGTGCTTCAAGCATGTCCAACCCAGAGGAGACCCCAGTGTAGACCTAGGGCACTCAGATGGCCAGGGAACGCCTCTGGAGGTGGCTGGGGAGAGTGAGGTCTGGGCGTCTCTTCTCAGAATGCTGCCCCTGATTACGATAGAATGAATATTTCAGTGTGGACAATTACTGTCATATTTGACATACTGCTTCACCTTCACTTCCTGTCATTCTGCAAAGTTATGACTTCCTGTTCACTATTACCATACCTGCCACCTTTGTGCAGTCAGTTTAATGCAGGTGGAAACTAAGGTAATTTTCTTACTCTTGAGCTGGAGTTTTACCATTGAGACAGACTAACTGTGGTGACTTTCTGGGTTTCAGCCCACGTGGAAAACGAAGAGCAGTATACCCTGGCCCTTGAAAAGATAGGGGAAAATTACCTCACCAAAGATGATAACACTATGGGCTCAGCCTTCCTCAAGTTTGCCATTTTCACCAAGGAGCTTGCTGCCCTGTTCAAGAACCTGGTGAGGCTTCGTCGACATGAACCATGTCTTTAACTTGACCTCATGGCCGTTAGCATTATGACAATGTTGTGATGTATTTCTTAAGAACATAGCAATGAAAGTAAAAATGCAATTTTTCTTGATCTTCTGTTATTTCTAGTTCCAGAATATGAACAATATTATCACATTTCCCTTGGATAGTCTGTTGAAAGGAGATTTGAAAGAGGTGAAAGGGGTAAGCATCTTTTGAAAAGCTCTTCTATCAGATATGCTTTGTGAGATCAGAATGTCATTTTTCACGGGGGTCTGTCAGAGCTCAGCACATTATCGTGCCAGATGCAAAATTAGATGCTAGGGAAAATGAACGGCCAGAATGTTATCTTTGCATTAGGAGATGTATACATGAATAGCAAAGCACCCACCACTCAAAGTATGCTGACATTGGCATTGGTACCTCTGTAAGGGTTCAATGATCAATACCTGTCATAATCCTACATTCAGAAAACCAGTTATTTTGGGTAAACATGGAAGAAACTACCCCGCTTATGTAAACAGACTATAAGTGCACATTTCAACTGGCATCCATGTTGAAATGCTATATTTGTATAATTTTATAATTTCCTGCCTTTTTTATTATTTTGAAATAATGATTTTTTTGTATTTTATGACCAAATTCTGGAACCATCAGTGGTCCTTAAGTACAAACACTCCTCACTTAAGAAACTACCTGTTTAACGACTGCCCGGACTTAAGACCAGCTATCTGACAAGTTAGTATTGTACGTCGTATGAGAACTTTGGTTGTAGGAAAAGCAGCGTTTCTATTCTATTCTGTTTATTCTGCTCATTGATTTATTTGGGTCAGTGAAGGAAGGTTGTATATTGTTTGCAGTAATTGACCTTTATTTTGATACAGTATACCATATCGGTTTACACTGAACTCGTGATCGACTTCGATACATCGCCTTTAGTGTGATGCATATGCTTTGTATTGTGTGTCAGAGGACCTCCAGCAGCACATAGAGCACAAATGGGTGCAAATTTAAAGTTTTCCTTACATCCTCGAAAGCAATGGCTGTATTTATTTTCTATGCGCTGTTTTAGTTTGGTAAAGTGCAAAAGGATGCTAACAGTGATTCACTGGATTGAAGTGATGCTCATTTGCAATACATGCCTATATATGTTAGCTAGGGCTGTCAAATGATTAAAATTTTTAATCAGATTAATCAGAATTTTCAGTGGATTAATCAGGATTAATCACTAT
>JAODLC010000043.1:7208040-7225678 GCA_026781145.1 Hippopotamyrus pictus | reverse complement strand
AATTCTGTAGTTGCACTGTATACAGTTCTTTTTTTATTCGCAAACTATTGCTGGTATAGTTACAGTGCATAAAGTGAAATTTATCTTTCCATTTTTACCATTTTAATAATCATCTTCACTAATTTGGTAGTTTAAGTGTCCCACATTATGTAAATTAAACATAACTTACATAAGAAGTAAATTATAGTAAATTATACACAAACTGCGACATTCCACCACTAATGTCAGGCCATTCATTGCGGGAAAATTACCTCACCTCAGGGTCCACTGTGATGCAGCCTGTCTCTCTCACAAACACATTCTAACTTTCCGAAAAGAAACACAACACACATAAAGTGGGATGAGAATTGTGACTGACAAAAATGCTCTTTCCAGCTGCATTATCAGTGTTTTTATCTGTGCTGTGCTATTAACTAACCAAGTTAGTTGCAGTTTGCACAATCAAAATCTCTATGAAAATTAATTGACATGAGACAATGAAATCCCACCATTGCACATAATCTTTTATTGATTCACTGTTGGTTATGACACAAGGTCTTTCATAAGTTAAGTTTACATACAAAGCCATGCAGTGCTTTTCCGCTCGCCTGTTCTCTCTTTGTTTGCAGGTCTGTGAGTGTCCCCCCCATCCCCCCTAAATCTACATCCCCTATATCCCCTACATCCCCTATGGTCTCAGTATGTCAGTGAAGAGGTGAGAGGGGGAGGTGGCTTGAAGGTCTTGATTGATGTACCAACGCACCGTCTAACGCTGTACAATCTGGGATTTGTAGTGCCAGCAATGTGCGCTACACACTGGCAGGCCAGTTCTGATACACATAAAATATTATCACGTAGGCCAGATACAATTGTACCTTGGGCAGTAGTGTGACACCCCTGCTCTTGGCCATCAGTCTCTGGCGTATGTTCCAGAAGCTGTGTTGAGGACAGCGCATCTAGCAGGTCCATATCCTTGCTACTCCTGTACCTGATTGACAAATTGTACCACTAAAGTCAAGAACCATTCTTTTTAGATACAGCATGGGTGTGGAAAGGAGTTACTATTTTAAGATCTTCAAGAGGCTTACGGTCAATGTACACAGTGACATGCTTCCCAGATATGTGGTTCTGAAACTCGATGCAAGTGAGAACAATAGAGAGCCTTTCCTTCTCAAGCTGTGCACCAGTGGTTGTCAAATGAGACATTTGTTGAGGTTTAACCTGAGGTCCTACATTGTGGCTCTCTTAACCACCTTGCGGAGGTTAGAGTACTGTAGATGGACTATAACAATGTCGTCCATCATGCTAATTTAGCGTCTTGTGTATCTCTCTTCCCTGCTCGCTGATCCATGTGTCTAACCAGCTAGCATGCTGCTTGCTGGTGATTTCAGAGAACTGCCCGTTGAACATGAACTTAACGTGACTTAACTCTACATATAAATTGGCAATTTCCCAGCTGATTTTGAGGTGTTCACACTATGAGGATGCCATAGTTGAAGTAACTATGTTTGTCAGACTTCTGATAAGTTATGTACTGTGATACAAAGGCATTAGTGATTAGGCTAATCAGCCATACCTTATTGTCTTGAACAGCCAACTGAAACACATAACACAGTGCAGTCAAATATGTCAGTACGTTACACATAAAGCACATAAAACATGGTTATTGCTTTTCTTTTGCCTCTGTCCCAGATCCAACATGGCTTTCCACAAACCTGGGTATCCTGACATGCATTGAGTGTTCAGGAATCCACCGGGAGCTGGGTGTCCACTACTCCAGGATTCAGTCCCTCACACTGGATGTTCTTGGAACATCTGAACTTCTGGTGAGTGCCATTTGGGTAGGGTTCTTAAGTTGGGAGGTTCTCAAACAGAACCTGGTATGAAGGAGCATAATCCAGTGGCGTATTTACCATTTTTGATTACAGTGTAAATAAATATCTAGGACATGGTGTCGTACATTTTTTTCCTGCACTTCATTCTACTTCCTGTGGTTGCCTACTTAGCTGAAGCAGACGCCAGTGTAATCAGCAGCCTACCGATGAAAACAGGCCTGACATTCTGCTATTTCTGTGTCCACCCCACCCCGTGTTCAGCTGGCTAAGAACGTAGGCAACTTTGGCTTCAATGAGATCATGGAGGCCTGCCCATCGAAAGAAGGTGTGCTGAAGCCCAGTCCCAGCAGTGACATGTGAGTTACAGGATGTGGTGCCCCTCCCCCAAAACCACTCCCTCTGAGCTTCCTGTGGACCTAGGCTTTATCCCATTCAGCACACTTAAGGCCCAGCGTACTGAGATACTACGTACTCTGGTGAAGTATTTTGACATAAGGCTCAAAGTGTGCAAGTGTATGTGAAGAGCCCAAGTGCATGGCAAGTTCTTGAAACAAATGGGACACACTTGATATCTGAAGAGGTAAACAAGAGACACGCAACAACTGTGTTGTCATTTGTGTTAGTTGTGTCGAATACTTGAATGAATGAATGAATAAATGAATGAATGCGTACACCTAGTGTGTAAGTGTGGACTAAGTGGGGAAAATGGGAAAAAGCCCTGGTCTCCAACCCATAAATCCTACACTTATACTATATGGACAAAAGTACTAGGACATCTGGCCATTATATCCACAGGAACTATTATGAAACCCCATTCTAAATCCACAGGGATTAATATGGAGTTGGTCCCCCCTTTGCAGCTATAACAGCTGCCACTCTTCTGTGAAGGCTTTCCACAGGATTTTTGAGTGTGTCTGGGAATTTTTGCCCATTCATTCAGAAGAGCATTTGTGAGGTCAGGCACTGATGTTGGATGTGAAGGCTGGCTCACAATCTCTGTTCTAGTTCATCCCAAAAGTGTTTGATAAGGTTGAGATCAGGGCTCTTTGTGGGCCAGTCAAGTTCATCCACACGAAACTCCCCCAGCCATGTGTTTATGGACTTTGCTTAGTGCACTGGGGCACAGTCATTCTGGAACAGAAAATGGGACCTTCCCCAAACTGTTCTGACAAAGAAGGAAGCATAGAATTGTCCAAAATGTTTTGGTATGCTGAAGCATTAACACTTCCCCTCACTGGCACTAAGGGGCCTAGCCCAGCCCCTGAAAAACAACCCCATACCACTATCCCCCTCCTCCACCAAACTTTACAGTTAGCAAAATGCAGTCAGGCAGGTAATGTTCTCCTGGCATCTGCCAAACCCAGTCTCATCCATCAGACTGCCTGACAGAGAAGTGTGATTCGTCACTCTGAAGAACATGTTTCCACTGCTCTTGAGTCCAGTGGCGGCGTACTTTACACCACTCTATCAAAACACTTCCCGTAGCACTTGATGATGTGGGGCTTGCGTGCAACTGCTCAGCCAAGTAAGCCCATTCCATGAAGCTTCCAGTGCACAATATTTGTGCTGGGACTAATACCAGAGGAACTTTAGATCTCTGCAGTTAAGTCAACAGAGTGTTGGTGATTTTTACACACCATGAGCCTCAGCGCTCGGCAAAAACACTCTGTTGCTTTACATGGTCTGCCGCTTCATGCCTGAGTTTCTGTTGTTCCTATAGGCTTCCTCTTTGCAATAATCCCACTTACAGCTGACTGTGGAATATCTAGCAGAGAAGAAATTTCACAAACTGACTTATTAAAAAGGTGGCATCGGATGACAGTACCACACTTGAATTCACTGAGCTCTTCACAATGACCCATTCTTTCACACGTTTGTAAACCTGACTGCATGGCTATCTGCTTGATTTTATACACCTGTGGCAATGGGCCTGAATGAAACACCTGAATTGAACGATTGAGAGGTTTTTCTGATGTTTCCTATTAATGAGCCGATGACCTATCTGTAATTCACCACAGTGCACATGCTTTAAGTTCTTGGTTATTTGCTCTGAAGACACCCTAAATTTGGACAATATTTGCTCTCACACTCGTTATATCTATTAAATGGTCTGTGAAGCTTTTTGTCTGATTGGTGCTCCCCCTGACACTGTCATATGTTCTGGCTTCCATTATCTGTGATCAGTATAACGTGTCTGTATTCTCTCTAACAGGCAGATGCGGAAGGACTACATCACGGCAAAGTACACGGAGAAGGCTTTTGTGCGCAGGAAGTACCCCGACACGGCATCCAGGCTGCATGCCCTGTGCAGAGCAGTAAAAGAGCATGACATCTTCTCCGTCATCCAGCTGTATGGTGAGGGGGTGGACCTGATGGAGGCCCTGCCGCTCACCAATGAGCATGTGAGTATAATAAACATAGTCCATTTTCACAGACCAGTCACAAGCAGGGTGCAACATAAGTGGTGGCCCGATGGCCTCGATCCACTAAAAAACATATGTTGGGCAAGTTTATTGGCCAGTCAGTGGCCCGTTTGGCCAGTAATGGTGTTTCTGCCAATCACAGGCACGATGTAGCATGTCGAAGGTAACTCAGCTAGCTAGTATCTGTTAGTGTAACTTTGCTTATAAATGACGGTAAGCACAAAGCGCAACCGTGTCATATAATGTTAGGGTGACCACCTAATCCATCTCAGGAGGGATAGTATGAGTTACGACAGGGTGTGTAAACCACCATTTCAACCATTTTCGCTTAAGCACTGGGTTCTTGGTCAGTCTCCTATAATCAAGTATGTGTCACTAATGTTAATGTGAAATAGCTGGATGAGTCTTTCAGTGAAGGAAACAGACCAGTCAAAGGACAAGACGAACCAAACAATTTAGCCGAGCACAGGAGCCTTTCAGTTTTAAAGTGGTTTGTAAAATCTGAAGTAGCTCAAAGTGTCCCTCCTGCCATGGATTCGGTGGTCAACCAGCCAGCTAGCAATCAAGCCTCTTTCTGTAGCCAAGCTATGCTGTAGAGTAGCTGCGCTAGCTAGCTAGCTAATTTATGAGACTGTCTGTGTCCATTGCACTGACCATACTCTCCATATCCATTAGTGCTTTATGACACTTGGCTGCTTTTGTTTTTATCCATAATGACATGTGATCCGATATCCAATCCTCATGTTCATGCTGCAGAAGAAGAGCAGTTTGGGCTGTCACCGGCATGCTTGGTACTCTGCATTACTGCTGTATTTTGAATATATTGTGTTACTCTGGCAATGGTTACCTTTTACTATATATCTCCTTTGCCACCTGCAAGTACTGTTTACCCATGTGCTACGTTTACATGCACAGAATAAACAGATGAAAATAATGATCATTTTGAATTTGTTTATATGCATTTGGATGAACAGATTCCTTCAGTAACCTGAATTTTCATGACACATTTTATAATCAGATTAAGGAAAGTATTTGAGTGAGTGTGGTTTCCTTTTTCACAAGCTTGTGACTGGTGTAGGTCCAATCAAAGAAAACATCTGGGTAAAACAACTCAAGGGGACACAAGTAACCTAGTAACTCAGTTACCAATCAAGGTGACATCATGAACAAATATGGTACCTGCATGAACCCTTTGATTGATTAATGATGAAGAAACAAACATGGGTTCACTATGTAAATAATTATTTTCTGGGTAATTAATAGATTAAGTAAGCATGTATGTCATTTGTACCCCCCCCCCCCCCCCAAGTAAAGTGTTACCAACGTTTCTTTACATTTTGACTTTGGAATCCACAATCAAGCACCCCAGTGAACTTATGTTAACGTTTGCACAAGACGAATAGTCCAGATACAAATTTGCAGTATTCCTTAAACCACAAACTCACCAAAGAGGCAGTTCAAGGTGGCAGACAGAAGGGGCTTACAGTGAAAGGCCCACAGCTCTTACAAATGTATTCATATGAATAAAATCAATAATGACTTTTCTAAGAAGAAAATAATAATGCTTTGTTGTTTGGATGAATCTTTATATACGAGATATATACACCACCCTCCACAATTATTGGCACCCCTTGTAAAGATTTGTAAAAAGGGTTAGAAAAAATCCACCTTTTGGTGAAGCAGCTTCATGTCACACTGAAAAAAATAGAAAAATCTAACCTTTCATTGAAATAAATTTATTCCAAGAAAAAAAAATCCTTCATCAAGAAATAATTATTTTTAACAAAAACACATGTGCCATGATTATTGGCACCCCTGAGAAATATAGGGAAAACAATGTAACTGAAGCATGTATCCCCTATGAATTGTACATCTTTGAATTGATTGGAGTGAATAGGAACCTTCAAGATAAGTAATCCATGACTTCCTGATTAACTGGGATACAAACATGAGGTGACACAGGCCTAAATTCCCTTAGTCATCCATCAACATGGGAAAGATAAGAAAACATACAGACCAAATGAGGGAGAAGTGTGCTGACCTTCATAACTCAGGAAATGTGTATTAAAAAAATAGCTACTCACCTTAAAATGCCCATTTCTACTGTTAGGAAAATAGTAAAAAAGTGGACAACTGGAACTGTTACAAATCTACCTCGAAGAGGACCCAAGTTTATTTTTCCCCCACGTACAGTGAGGAGGATCATAAGAGAGGCAAAAAAATCCCCAAGGATGACTGTTGGTGAATTACAAGACCAAGTAAAATCTTGAGGCTACCACTTCTCATGCTAACAGATTATTTGGAAGGTATGCTAGAAGAAGCTTAACCACAAACGTAAGCATCTGGACTTTGTGAAACACTACTACAATTTTGACTGGAACCAAATTCAATGGTCTGATGAAACAAGAATGGAACTTTTTAACAATAAACATTCAAGGTGGGTTTGGCATAAAAAGAAGGATGGCGATAATGAAATGAACCTTATCCCAACTGTAAAATGTGGTGGAGGTTCTGTGAGATTGTGGGGCTGTTTTTCCTCCAAAGGCTCTGGAAACCTCGTAAGAGTACATGGCACTTTGGACTCTATGAAATACCAGAACAATTTAAATCAGAATTTAGCTGCCTCTACCAGGAAACTAAAACTCGGCCATCACTGGATCTTCCAGCAGGACAGTGATCCTAAGCACATGTCCAAATCACCATAAAAATGGTTAGCTGACCGCAGAATCAAGCCTCTACCATGACCATCTCAGTCCCCCTGACCTGAACCCCACAGAAAACCTATGGGCTGAGCTAAAGAGCAGAGTGCTGAAGAGAGGGCCTAGGACCCTGGATGATCTGGAGAGCTTCTGTAAAGAGGAATGGTCTCAGATGCCCTGCTTGGTATTGTCCAACCTTATAAAATGTTATAGGAGAAGATTCAGTGCTGTTATACTGACAAAGGAAAGCTGTACAAAGTATTAAAAGCAGGGGTGCCAATAATCGTGGCATGTGTGTTTTTGTTAAAAATTATTATTTCTTAATGAAAATTTCTTGATTTTTTTTTTTCTTGGAATAAATTTATTTCAATGAAAGGTTGGATTTTTCTCATTTTTTCAGTGTGACATGAAGCTGTTTCACCAAAAGGTGGATTTTTCCGGTGCCAGTACTCCCCTTGTCATTCAGTGCCGGGTGCCGGTACTCCCCTTGTTAGTCAGTGCCGGGTGCCGGTACTCCCCTTGTTAGTCAATGCCGGGTGCCGGTACTCCCCTTGTTAGTCAATGCCGGGTGCCGGTACTCGCCTTGTTAGTCAATGCCGGGTGCCGGTACTCGCCTTGTTAGTCAATGCCGGGTGCCGGTACTCGCCTTGTTATTCAGTGCAGGGTGCCGGTACTCCCCTTGTTATTCAGTGCCGGGTGCCGGTACTCGCCTTGTTATTCAGTGCCGGGTGCCGGTACTCCCCTTGTTATTCAGTGCCGGGTGCCGGTACTCCCCTTGTTCTTCAGTGCCAGGTGCCAATCATCTCCTTGTTATTTGGTACTATATGCCAGTACTCCTTGTGCTAAGTACCACCAGATACTGAGAGGTGCTGGTACAGCTTAAATTGTATAAATTTAAAACTACGTATAAATTTGTTGCATCTTTATGTGTAGTAAACGTGTCGGACTTTAAACTGCAATAACTGCTGCCACATCAGCGACTTTTTACCTCGTTTATCCACAACATCTCCTCCTTCAAAAGATGATGTGGCTGCTGAGATGTTCGTTTTTCATCACCATTTCAGTGCTTATTGCTTCCATGATTTACCAAAACGGTCACGTGGTGTGCACCGCTATCCAAATTTAATAAACATAAGAATTTTGGGCATGACAATACACTTCTCATTAATATTAATATTAATGTACTACTAATCTGCTTACCAAATTGTAAACGTCAGTAAAAAAAAAAAAAAGTAAAAAGCCCTGGCGATTATATCATGGCGATTATATCATGGCGATTATATCATGGCGATTATATCACGACGTGATGTGATGTAGCTCTAGTTGGTGGTGGGTCCAGCTTCTCAAAAACATCCACCCTCTCGAAACTGAAGTACATACTGGTGTGATGAATAAAAGATATGCAGTCCGTGACGCCTCTGAGGGTACAGATCAGGTGACCAGGGTCCTTAAAGGTAAGAGCAGGGATGTGCAGAGGAACGATAAACCTCTGACCCCAGGCTTCATTCTCACCTCTGATTGTGTGTCTCAAAGGAGAAGCAGGGATGCGCAGAAACTAAGTCCTATGTATTGTATGCAAGTAGCAAGAAGCTGCTGGTGCCTGATCATTGAGGGGGTGGAGGCTGATGCAGAGATCTGGATCAGTATTATGTCTGTGCTGGATAAGTCTTCACATCTGCTCTCCCATGAAATGTCGAGTTAAAGAGGGGTTGTAAGGTGTGGCGATGTCGGGCAGCCACCCCAGGGAGCAGGGGCACCCTAAAGCTCCCATGTCTTACCTGGTTCCCCCACTACACGCTTCCAGGAGCCTGGAGAAACGGCGCTTCACTTTGCCATCCGGCTGGCGGACCGGACCTCCCTGCACGTTGTGGACTTCCTGGCTCAGAACAGGCAAGTGGGTCTTGGCTGAGACAAACTGCTCCAAGCGGGGGGGGTTGGGGGGCGGCGGCAGATGAGACCGTAAGAGAGGGAATGGCGAGGCGCATCCGTGAAACTCAAAGGATGACTTACGTTTCGGGGCAAAGTGCATCCCTCAGACTGAGAACCTTTTGAGATAAATATTATGTGTGAAAATTTTCTTTCCTAAGCACCAGGTTCAAGTGTACACCTGGGAAGTTTCTTTAATGACTCTGCCCCCTGCTGAAACTGAAGCCCTAGATCATAGCTTATGCTCTGTTCTGTTATAGATGATATAGAGCTAGGAATAGCGTAGATAATGTTATGTGGGTTGAGGTGTGACGGGCCTGAGCGTCTGAGGGCCTTGTCAGGGTCTCCAGCTATGACCACCGCCTCACTCCTGCAATGTCCGACCCACAGCGGCAACCTGGACAAGCAGACGGCCAAAGGCAGCACAGCCATGCATTACTGCTGCCTCACCGACAACAGCGAGTGCCTCAAACTGCTGCTCAGGGGCAAAGCCTCCACAGACATCGGTGAGAACCGGCGGTGCCTCCAGGAAGCCGCTCTGATGAAATTAGCCGGTGTTTCCAGTAGATTCTCCTGTAGTTGGCAACGTAGACCATAAATTATAGACTCCCCCTCCTTTTATGAATCATGGATCCAGCTCGTGTGTGACCACTGTAACCGTGCTGTGTCTGTATCTGTGTCTGTACAGCTAATGAGGCTGGAGAGACTCCTATGGAGATCGCCAAGCGGCTGCGACATGAACAGTGCGTGGAGCTGGTGAGCACCTCTCCTTTCAAACTCGGGCAGGACAGGGCAGGGGACGCCATGCCAGAGCTCAGGTTCACCGGGCTGGTCTGCATTGGAGGCCCACTGGTGCTCCGAGGGCCCAGCGTCCCCAGTGTGAAAAGAGTGGCATGGACACTTATGGGGGAAACGGCCGACTGACTCTGTTTCCTTCATTTGTCACCCTGACCTGGCAGCTGAACCGGTCACTGGCTGGGAAGTTCAACGCCCATGTGCACGTGGAGTACGAGTGGCGCCTGAAGCACGAGGACCTGGATGAGAGCGACGAGGATCTGGAGGAGAAGGTGCTGCCTGTCACCCACCAGGGGTAGAATTTACTCCTAAATGCAAACAATGGATAGAAAAATATGTCACTGAATGATTGAGCTAATATTTAGATGTTTTTGGAATGACAACAATGTATTCCACCAGCTCCCCCCTCCCCATTTAATCCCTACTCTGGAACCCTACAACCTCACTACACTACGTTAGACTTAGGCAGTATCTTAATTTTTTATAATGTCCATATATTATACCATGACAGCGCTCCTAATTTTCCCAAGTTCAACACATCCCTGGGTCAGTAAGAAAGTTTCACTTCTTTAACCATTTACAGTCTTTGTATGACATCATCACATTAGTTAAAACCAGTCTTTTTTTGGGAAGTGGGAAGGTGATTTGTAAAGTACTCCTTTTATTTTGTAAGCCTTTTGTTAAGGGATATGTCAGACATACAAAACATAGGAATATTCTTACCTGAAAAGGGTGTGCGGAACAATCTAAGGTCCTGACTTTATTTCTTCTTATTGTTGTCGTCATTATTATTAATTTTAATAATAATAATAATAATAATAATAATACAATATTAATAAAAACTATGATAAATAATAATAATAAAAACAAGCTCGGGGTTAGGGACCTTGCTCAAAGGCCCACGGAAATGTGGTTATTCAGCAGTGGTCCGGTTGAAACCGGCGACCTTCTGCTCACAGGCACAGGCTGAGCCACACGCCAGCCCCTGGCTGGATGGCTGTGAGCCTGGAGTATGAAAATGAGAAAAAATGGACCAATATTATGATGTCATTCGATGAAGACTATGATTGAACTCCTCCAGTGGTGTACAATATTTTGATGATATTGTCATGATAAATTTTGTAGCTTCCCATGACAAATTTCACTGAACAGCTATTGGACTGCTTCTGATAAAAAAAGCCCATAAAAGCCATCCTTTTTGTCCTCTGTTTGCCACCTTGCACTGCCGTTTTGGGGTGAATGAAAACAGGTATATATTTTCATATTTACGATATGTTTGTGAAGTGGTAATAAGATCTATCAAAGATCAAATAGAGTAATAAGATCAAATATGGTAAACCTTTCCATAAGGTATTTTGCAGACGCCCTTCGCTTTGCTGCCACTAAGTAGTGTTGCTTCAATTTTGGCGCAATCTGTTAAAATTTGATTCTTTTCAGGTTGTCCCCCATGTAATGTGTTTGGGAAAAGATCTGTCAAATACTTTTTGAGTTAGCACACGGGATGAATTGTCTGTTCTGTGCAGCCGATCCTGCCAAGACGGGAGGACCGTCCATTCATCTCTGTGATGCCAGGTCCTGGCCCCGGCCCCATGCAGCCCCAGTTGGCCTCTCTGGCCCGAGATGCTGCCAGCCTGGTCCGGGATAAGCAGAGGGGATTCATCCCCAGCATCATCAATGAGACCTACGGCACCTGCATGGACTCCCCTCCCCCCCCACCTCCCCCTTTTCCTGTTCCCTCGCTGCCCTCTCGACACACAATCAAAGGTGAGGACCCCATTACTTCTCCCTTTCGCAGCTCACAATGATAACCATCACCGTGGATTCTAACAGAATCACAGCAGTAATGATGGCCAAATGAGGCTTCATGAACACTTTGATGTATTTTTTGACCCCACTAGATGGTGCTCTTGGTTTACTTTGGGGCATGCTTTGGAGCCCTTTTTTGAACAAATATGACCATCTAGTGGGGTAAGAAAGTACAGCAAATGCTTCCTGAAGCCTCATTTGGCCATCACTATATAACAACTTGTAAAGTTTCTCCCTGTGTGTGCGTAAACTTCAGCCTCCTCCTGCAGAATAACAGGATGCAGTGTAGCTGGCTGTACATCAGTGTTTCATGCTCTAAGCTGGCCTGCATGCCTCTGTGATTTCCCTGTGTTCCGTGTGCAACATGTATGGATGATGGATAGATAACTTTTTCCAGCCTTTGTGTAGCCTATTACAAAATGAATCAAACCGACTCATTTTTGCCATCAGTTTACACACTATACCACACAACGACAAAATGAACCCATATTTCTATTTCTCACTGCCAATTAAATGTCATTTTAAATAACGGGCAACTGATTAATTATAAAACAAATGCTGATCCAGCTGCACTGCCTCCTCTGTAATGTCACTGCTCAGTATCGCTCAGTGTCTGCCCTGGCTGGCCTGTGAGCTCTAACCCTGTCTTTGTGTCATCAGTCCCATTACCTGGATTTATTGGTGTGGTGCCCGCCATTGGTGGAGGAGGGTGGAAGGCGGGGCCAGTGGATACGGAGGCGGTGGGCAGCCAGAGACCCAGCTCTGACCAGGCCAGTCCTGCCGCCGCCTCGCTTGGTGAGCACAGCCTCCCCGCTAGCTCCGGACAGCCAGCATCCACTGCTCTGCATGGCCCACAATACTGTGATCGTTATGGATATGCGCCCAAGCCAAGGCTTAGCCAGATGATGTTAATATATTACCTATTTATACAGGCAGCTCCATAGTTTCATTGGCTCAGTTCAGGTTGAGCATTCTTTTACCTTGTATTTCGTCTTGCACACAAAGGAGATTGTATGTATAAATTACAGTAATAACTTTATTACATTACAAAAAAATAATTTTTATTTGTAAATATTTTTTAACCCTTCGTGTCCCTCCAGTTGTGCCGTCATCAAACCAGATAGGACCACCATTGCTTCCAGTTTTTCCACCAGTACCACCATCAGTGCCAACCCCACCTCTGCCTCCACCACCACCTCTTCCTCCAGTCAAACCCGCTTTGATTCCACCCTCAAGAAAGCCTACCCTGGTGCCAGGCCTGCCCCCTGGGAGAATTGCAGTACCTAAATCCCCCACCAGGTGACATCAGTGAGACTTGCTTATGCTACTTTTGGTATTGGGAGCCTCTGATCACAGACAGACTCACACTGTGTCTTTGTGTTTGTGATTTCAGCATGGATAATACTTTTCCAAAGTGGCCCACAGCCAAGCCTGTGTCACCAAAGAGACCAGGTAACCAGTGATACCTGCCGTACTGCAGTTCTCTGTGGGACTCATCTACACTGAACATCTTTTCTCTTTAACTGCTTGTTTCACAGTAGTAACATTTTTGACGGGACTTTGAAAAGCTGCTAGGATGAATCAGAGCTTATAATGTTTCAGATATCTCAGCATAAACAAGTCAAACAAAAGAAAAACTGAAATATTGGTGCATTTTATATCCTTTCTCAACATAGAAATAGTAGGGCTGTGTCAGGGATTCCAGGTAGCATCCCTGTTCCAGGCACGTCTCTCAGGGCAGAGGCCCCGGGGCAGACTCAGGACAGCTGGAGGGAGTGATTCCCCAGAAGGAACTACAGTCTTTGGTCATGGGAGGAGAGGGCTGCTTGTACGTTGTCATCTCAACAGGACAAGCAGTGCAGAGATGAGATGAAACTGTTTCAGTGTAGGAGTTGAGCCATTGCTTTTCTTAAGATTAAAATGGTCTTCCGTATTCCACAACATAGCAATTTAACTAGTGAGGGCATGTTCTGGTGCAGCCACCTGGGGGCGCCAGTAGGCACATCCCACACAGTCGCTCTCTTGACATGCTCCCTGTGTTCCCTGTCTCTTAACACTGCTGTCACCTCCTCTGTTTAAGCAGCCAAAGAAGCGTCCAGCTCCCCTCTGGATGCCTCTGAACAGACCCCACCCCCACCTCCCGTGCCCAGGCCGACCTACCTAGTAAGTCATCATTGGTCAGAGGCCTTCATAATTGGTCCTTAGGGGGAGGGGGGGCGCAGAAAGGATGCAAGACGTGCAATTTTGGAAAAGTAGTAGGTTATCGTCAAAGCAAAAAGCAGAATCCACCACTGTATCACTGCTGCTTTTACGGCACTGAGCCGCCAACCTCAGACTAGAATCTGATGAGCCAGATTGACAAGCTTTATTCACAAGCCCAAAATGAAGGCTTGGTATCTCACCGGTGAGCACAGTGGTGCTCAGATTATGCCTTTCAGAAGAGGCCCCGGGCTCTGAGCACCTCCTGCAGGGCAGTGTGTTCATTATCCGTCTTTGCATGTCAGAAACAGAAACCCAAGCGCGTAAAGGCCATATACCACTGCAAAGCCGACAACCCAGACGAGCTGACCTTCTCCGAAGGAGAGGTGATTGTGGTCGAAGGGGAGGAGGACCAAGAGTGGTGGGTGAGTGTCTGGGATGAGTGGTACTTCCTCTGTCATTAACTAGTCCTTTTGTATGTAGGATATCTGTCAGCAGCTAAACCGTTTATTATTGTTAAATGGAGGTTTAGTGAGAGGAAGCTGGCGCAGCTCCGGTAACCTTACGCCCTCAGAATCCGCTCTCTGAGCAAACTACCCGTCATCTGATGTTCCAGGTCGGCCATGTGGAGAACGACCCGAAGCGGAGGGGCGTGTTTCCTGTGACCTTCGTGCACTTCATCACGGACTGACTGACACACACATCAGTCAAGGGGCAGGATTTGGGGGGAGCACTGTACTCTAATTAGTCTGCACAGTTTGTGTGCGTGTCTGTGTGTGCATTTTTATGTTTGTGTGTATGCGTATTTGTGCTTCTGCGACTTTCACATCTCTTCCTGCAAAGTTACATACAGCTGAAAACTTTTTTTTTTTTTTTTTTTTTTAAAGAAGCACCATGATGAATTTAAACAATGGTTTACGCTAAAACGAAATTTTGCAAGAGAAGGCGTGAATGTTTCGTTGTTTCTCCCTGAGAATCACCCAGCGTGCAGAACATGACAGGTCCACATTTCCCTCAGGCTTTAATGAAATTAACGATTAATTACTTTCCATGAATCTGCCATAGAAAAAGTCTTTCAGACGCTTTTTTGTACAGTTTTTAACAGTTTACCTTTTATATTATACTGTTGTTTTGTGTGTTTAGTTCTAGCTCTGGGAAAAGCCATGATTTTTTATGAGAATATTCTCCAGTTGTCCCATCACATTCAAACTGGGAAATCCTGCTGAAAGCCCTTATCTAAATGTAAGTTGTTCTGCTAACACGTGTATGGACGGTAGATGGATGGCTGGAATACTCAACAGTTATTCAGTATTGACACACACTGGGCCTCTCATTTACTAGCTGAATGAATGAGTCTAACTTCACATTAATGCACTCTGACACGGTAAATCAGCCTGAGACCGGCCCATTAGCACTGGGTAACCCCAGGAGCAACAGGGACGCGTCTGAGGACGAGGGGGGACCATTCTTAGTGTCAGTGCTGCAGGCAGATGGGACCGGCTCTTAGCCTTCAGGCTCTGTGGACCTTAATCTCCAACACTGCCTGACAGACTCTTACCACGTACAGTATACGCAGCAGATTACTGCAGCTTCAGGGGTCCACATGTCAACAAGTAACAGGTGCCAAGTTGAGTTGGAAATAGGACCTTAACTGGGAAATCTTAATATGAAATCCTAATAATGGATGATTGTCATAGTGTTTTGAACACTATGCACATTTTATATTTATGTAGTTTGCGCATTGACTGCTCCCTGTGATGGGTTGGCATCCTATCCTAGGTTATTCCCTGCATTGACCCTGTGGCTTCTGGGATAGACTCCAGAGCCCTGCGATCCCTGAACAGGATAAGTGGGTACAGAAAATATATGGATAGATAGTATGCATGATCTAGAATTTACCCTTTGGTGTGGAGATGCATTTAAATGAAACATGGCTGTTTTTACTGTCCCTTTGTGATGCGTAGTCAGAGTACTGTAAATATGTTAACTTTTTTAAAACATGAAAACAGTGGGACCCCCAGATCCATGGTTTCAGTTATCTGAAGTTTAATGTGGTTCAAAAAAAAGTTTAAAAATTCCAGAAATGGTTCATAAGTTTCAAGCCATGCACCATACTCGTGTAGGCTGTAAGTCAGTGAGTACTCATAATAGCTAAGATATTTTTAAACAAATTATTCTCATTAGAGGTTATATACAGGTACATGATACACACTTTACAATGAAAAATATTGTAACAGCAGCCTATGTTTTTTCATTGATCCTTTGTCGTTTGAGGGATGTAAAACGCATGATTTTGACTGTTCCATTCCTTAATACATATTTTTTCAGTGCTATACTGTCTCATGAGAATTAGGCTAAAATGTCACAATCCCTTTCATTTGCGAGTACAATACCGTAATATATAAGGTACTTTATTATTACTTTATTTAATATTGGTAATGTCTTACTGTGTGTAAATTATCAAACTTTACCATAAGTAAATACAACAATCATGTTCTATATCGGGTTTGGAAATGGTTCGCTATTATCTGCGGTTTTAACTATCCGCAGTAGGTCTTGCAACGTATCACCCACGGATACCGGGGAGCTAATATATTGTTACTTCAGCCTAACACAAGAAGGAAACGCAAAAATAAACTGTAAACCGTGGGGATATTAATTAAGGTACGTACTGTGATTTGTACATGAATATGGGAAACTGAAACCAGAAATAAATGCATCGTTGTTAAATAAACATTGTCCTGTTTAATAATGATTGAGAATTGTATTTCTTCCGACATGCTGATATTTGTGTATGAAAATACATTTTAACTTTAAAATTACCGAAAGAAAAAAATCTGTTTTTGTTAATGCAAGTTCTCGCTGGCAGGCACAAACACACGGCATTACTACGGCCAGCGAGTTAGGCATATATAGAGGCTAAAACTACACAACACACCTAGAACATTTTCCACACAGAATATGCGTAGCCATTGTCAATTTGCCTCTGCATAATGCCAAAAGTATAATACAGTACATCACAGAACAGAGCATCCGGTGCAGTGGAAAACGCCCTGAAGATTTAGGCCTACACTTTACTTTACATTAGGTGAAAGGCTTTAAAATCAGGTGAAAATGGCTATCCATTTTGAGCAGTTGTAAGAAGAAATTCAACCGGTATGTATCAAGAAAGTGTTATTTGTTCGATTTCTTTAGATGATGTTATATGAATGAGGCATTCAATAAAAGATTGCAGTTAGTTACTACTTGTGGCTGGATTTTTAAATATGCATATACTGGATCACTAAAGACTCCAGATATGTACGCAAAGGTTAAAAAATAAATACATTTTGGGAGCAATTCACACGTTTAAGTTCTCATTCTTGCATTAGAATACATACCGTTTAATATTTTGATGGTTTCTCATCTGGTAATACTGCGTCATGTTTTAAATCTATTACACACTAAGTATTGAACTGAAGCTTGACTTTTACAAAGTGATACCGCAAATCAAATCGCAATATGTCAGAAAAATCGCAATTAGATATTTTCCCCCAATTGTTCAGCCTTGTATACTGTAGGCTATAAAAAGTGTAAATTGCATACGAAGTGAGTGTCACCAGCTCACCCTTAGGGTGATTAAAGGTTATTTAAGGACATTCACTCTTTTTGGCATATATATATTATATTCATTATTGCCTTTCCATATAAAACAATATAAGAGGTTTGACAAACATGACTGAATGCTGTGCCTATTTTCACAGGTTTTAAAAATACCCATTTTAGCTGACATCTCACGTACAGAAAGGTTTGGCAACCAAACCCGCATATTTTAATCAGGGTTGCCAGCTCTCACGCATCTGTCGTGACACTCACGCATTCAGACTCACACGTTCACACAAGAAATCGTATGGAAAATCTGGTAACACTTTATAATACTGTTCCGTAGTTAACAGGTAAATATGCAGGAAGTAAGCAGCAACAAAGGAGTAGTGCT
>JAODLC010000043.1:7163775-7174167 GCA_026781145.1 Hippopotamyrus pictus | reverse complement strand
CCCCCCCCCCCCCCCCCCCCCCCGATGCACTGGTATCAGTATGGGATCCTACAAAGACGACCCCACCTCCCCAAAGACCAAACAACTTCAGCCTCAAGTCGCCTCCAGCGGGGGCGCGCTCCGCCTCACATCCACCAATAAGCAAGCGGCCGCACCTTCACCCCCCCCCACCCTGCCAAAACTTGATTTCCAACCTCACAGACTAGAAAGGAATTTCATGCTGGAGACTCAGAAAGCAACGACTGAGCTCTAACGGCAACACAAATCAAATTCTGTCGGCAGAGTAAACACGGGGACATGGGAAACGTACTGTCCAAACTGGATTTACGAACGCCTTGGCTCTCCTAACAAAATATAGGCATTACATTTATTTAATTTAGCAGAAACTTTTAACTAAAGCAACATACAATTGAGTAAGCAGGGTCAGTCAGTCCCTGGAGCAAATGGGGGGGGGATGGACCTTATTCAACGGACCAAAGGTGACATCACACTGCTAGTCCTGGGATTTGAACCAGCAACCTTCTGATCATAGGCATAGTGCCCTAACTCGTGAACCACAAAGCACTCCCGTAGCAAGCTGAATGCCAACAGAGAAGGCTTCACTAACACTAACCTGACCCCAAACACTACCCCTAACCAAATTGGAAGGGGGGGAGGGGATTCAGGTCGTACTGTCTGTTGACTGGGTAACAGGTGTGTAGCATGCCCCAGAAGCCTGGGCCTCCCCCCCAACTGACAGGAGGCTCTGGGAGGCCTCGCAGGGGTGTAGCGGGGTGCAGTCAGCAAAGGAATAAGCTCCGTGCGGGACAGCCGCTGCTCCATCCGCAGATGGGCCAGCGAAGGAACACCTGTTCCCAAGCAGAACACATCACCACCAGCTTCTCCGTCACAACGGCCGCACCGGGAAGTGCCGTTATAAAGAGCCATTAAAATAAACTGTTCACCTGGTTACACCCTGGGCTTATGCAAGGACAGCGAAGGCAGGAAAAGCCATTGGCAGAAATGCTCCATGAGAAGATTAAATGCAGGGGATCAGAGTCAAAAGCCTCGATGTGGGTCGTGTCCTCAGCGCATCAGCCAGCCTTAATATTCTCAGGGCACGGAGGGTGCAGGCAAAGATACAGACCGATCAGCACAGAGCAGCAGACGTGACTGTTAGCGTGTGTCATTTATTACCCTATTAAAGTACCAATATATGAGGAGCGTGTTCAGCCAATGGGTTTCCTTGTTCTGACCTGTGATGTCAACTGGCCACATAGACAAGAAAAAAAGCCATGAATCGGTGATGGGTGGGATTATTATGGGCAGTAAATCACTAACCCAATAACAACAATAACCAGACTAATAACAGGACAAATAAGAATACTAACAATAATAACCCAATAAATAAAGGTCCTTATTAAACACCTCTGCTGACAGCACCAAACTCCCCACCTCCAACAAAAAAAGACACACAGGACTACCAATGCCTAAACAAACAAACACCTCCCCACAGCAGAAGCGTGTTGATCTAAGGAGCATGACTCACAAAACCGCATTTAATCACACATCCATGCCATCGTCCGGCTCTCCCGTTGCCTCATCTGCTTTTGATGGCTCAGTTAATAATAAAGCTCATGCTCAATATTCTACGACTTTAGGAAACGAGGTCCGAAACAAATCGGCAGCAGAGGGACAGACACTCTGAACACCGACTGAACCTACAGCTCATTGTAACCCTAGCAAACGGGCACGCCGCCCCCACTGGCAAATGGTGCAACAGGTGATATGCAGAGAGACCAACACAATAAGAGGAGATATAAAGAGCCGTCTGATACCCAGAGGAGACGAGGGAGGACAGACGCACTGAAAGTTTAATAAGGGGAGAAAGCTGCACTGAGCCACCAGGCAAGAGGAAGCCCAAAGCTTCCTCCCCGTTTCCGAGGACGCATTCCACAGGGACGGTGTGGCACGGCAGGCTAATGCTGCTTTCCGTTTATTTCGGAGGTCGGAACTGGGAGCTGGGAATGACGTCACAACCCGAGCTAACTGCGTTCCAGTACGACAAGACAGAAAGCCATTTAGCAATACCAGGGACCTGTTTCAAACTGCAATCTCTCGCTTAGTCGTCAGCCGTGTCAGGCTTAAGGTACCCCAGTTTAAATGGCCTTTATCTTCGTTCACTTTAGCCCAGACTACCTTAAATTTGACAAGTTATCCGGCTAACAAGAAATTCTGCTTTCTGAAACAGGCCCCAGTTCTAGCTAGGTTAACTTGTTAGCCATAGTTAGCAATATCAGATGATAACACACTAAACAGTATTTTGCACATACAAACACAGCAACATCTCCACAGATAGTGGTTGGACAGTACTGTGTACACAACCAATTAAATGAACCACAAATACGCAAAGAAACAAGGGCTAATAAGCAGAATAACTAGTTTAACTACAGGTTTCAGTTCTGTTGATGAAGGGTGCGGCCATCTTGAATTTTGAGGTGTGGGTTGTGTAGATTCCTCTGACTTTCCAAGTCAGAAATTAGACTTCAGGGGGCCTTCCAACTGAAATTTTCCGACTTCCCAGTTGAAACGGAATGCAGCGTAAGTCTCTGTGCCAGTGATCAGTTCGCCGGTTCGAGCCCCAGCTTCAGCAGAATATTCACATGTCTGCGGGCCGTTGAGCGACGTCCTTAACCCCTAGATCCAGGGGTTCTGCACGCTGGGTGACCCGGCACTGTTACCCCCAAGTGCTCACCTAAATACATGTGTGCATCTCACGGAGAGCTAGGCGGTGTAGGTGAAGAAAGAATTTCCCCACAGGAATTAATAAAGTATCGCAATTCTATTCTACTGAGGTTTAGTGGGGGATTCTGGGCAGCTCTTCATTTTCAGATCAACATGTTGACTTTAACAACCCAGCATGTCACCGAATCCCAGAGATCAGCAGGTTCCTCGCTGCTGCGGCACACTCAAGCGTGACGTGACCTCAGAACTTAATTCTCGGCAGTAGCACGGGGAAAAAAAAACATGAAGTGACAGCCCTTCAGAACAGGACTGCTTCAGAAACCCCTTAGTCAGCCAACGACGAGAGCAGATAAGCAGCTTCGGGGCTGGAGTGGAGACTCCCACCCAGGCCACCGCAGCAGAGCACGAGAAGCAAACCATCGAGGAACCGGCTTGTGAAGCAACTGCTGGAGAAAAAAAAAAAACATGACAATATAAACTCAGCATGAGGATTATAAAGAGGTTTCAGTGGTGATAACATTACAGCTTCTGCCATTGGAGTCAACTGGAGAAATTCACTACACAAGACAGACTTTCCATTAAGACCATGAACAAAACAAAAAGGGAGCAACTTTCACTAGAAAGTGGTACCAAAGTGTCACACTACAGTATGCAGAGAGAGCAGACAAAGAGGACGACGGTACAAGGCATCAGCATCTGTCCAACGTGTCAATCTTGGTCGATATTGCCAGCTGATATTTAGAGTTTAGTCAATAAAGTACAGAAGCTCCCTGGGTTACGATGGGGTTACATTCTCATAAACCTATCGTAAGGCAAAAACGCATTTTGATACAGTACACCTAACAAACATCATAGCCTAGCCCTACTTTAAAAACGCTTAGAACACTTACATTAGCCTACAAATGGGCAAAATCTTTAACACAAAGCCTATACTAAAGCCTTTATACTAAAGTGTTGAATATGTAATTTATTGAATAATCATACCCATCGCAAAGTCAAAATATCATAACATGGACCAACATAACCCGGGAAAAGTCTGTAAAGATTTTAGCAGCACGAGAGCCAAGTACATAATCGCTAAAATAACGGAGATGATCGCACTGGGGCGATCAGCTATTTTTCGGAGTGGAGGACGAACGATTTAGTCGCATCATTCATCTCTTGAGAACCTCGCTACGGTCTCCCAAGTTAGTGCTGCTTCGCTGATTGGGAGGTAGGCCGAGTAGGGGGGGCTATCTACACACCTGATCGACACTGTGGTGTAGGGCAGACTTTGGGACGCGACCTCACCCCTCTTCAACCTTCCGACCTCATTAGGCATTCCAGGAGTGCTTTCATCGCCGATCCAGACTTTGGTTAATAATAAATCAAACGAGTGAATCAGGCAGCCGTTTGCCGCGTTTTCCAGGCGATATGCATCAACACACCGACAGGCTATTCTCCTAGCAGCCAGCGGAGAGACCATAAGGGGTAAGTCAGGTTTTGCTATGCTGGTGTAATGAAAATACACGACTCCTAACGGCAACTAAGCAAACGCAGGCCTGATAAAAGGTACAGATACATCCTCTCATCGCAAAGACTGAAGCACACCCGCAAAAACAAAAGCTGGGGGCACAAAGGTAAGCAAGCCACCCAATTCTACCCCCTACACCCCGAACAAAACTGTGAAACGCTCCATGACCAAAAAGTTCACCTCCCAGTTCTGACCGGCATCCTTCATTCCAGGGAAGAACGACCCAAGGAGACACTTTGACAAGTTGGTGACAAGTTCTCTTCACTCCTAGGGTGATTGAACATTGTTCAGCTAGAAAAAGGCTAAATAAGAGCCTCAATGAAGCCTTGGTCTTTCCCTTTGTAAAACCCAAACAAACTGGGGGGGGGGGGGGGTTCTGTACACAAGGAAACTTACCGACCTTAGAAACCGTGATAGTAGGATGCCCCCACCGTCCCAGCACAAACCTGCACCAGTGCTAGCACTAGCTGGCTACTCGGTTAGCACTGTGTGGCAAACAGGGGCCCCTTCACAGATCTGCCACGTCAACCAATCACACCCCCCCCGCGACAGTTATATTTTTCTCCTCAGAGCGCCGCACTGTTGTACTGAACGGTTACAAAGGCAATATTTTCTCTGTTGGCAGACAGAGTCAATGACCAACTGATCTCTTTTCAGGGTCTGGCCCATTGTCACTCCAACAAAGCGAGATGTTTATCCAGGCTAGTTTATTATGGGGGCCGCTGTGGGGCTCTAAATGGAATGCCTCGTTGCCGCTTCCCAACCCGACCCTTTCATCACTGTTGCCTCCTTAACTACAGTTTTTTTTTGTGCGTAACGTTTGAGCATCATAGAATTCGGATTTCCTTTTTATTTGTGTTGCCTCGGCAACGTCTTCATACTGGAGGAATACGCTGGCGAACGCACACGGTGAATTAAGCTGGATGGCCGTCCAGGTCAGTAAGTAGCCACTGCGCATAGTAGCCCAGTTAATTTTTTTTTTTTTTTTGGGGCTGGGGGGGGGATTGTCTTGGACCAACGCGATCGAATTTGTTTTCTGTGGGGGGGGAAGGGCCAATCTTCTTAAAGGGGTGGCAGATACAAGCAGAATATCCAGGAGCCGGTCACTCACGACTGCAAGCGACGCTCAGAGCGGAAGTCGTAAGCCCAGAAATAATACTCCAGATCTTACAGTCGCCTCAGCTCCGAAGGAGGATCTTTAAATAATCTTTAATCCACATCCACCTCCATGCCACACCTGCCACAACTCCATTTATATTCTCTCTCCACATACGACGAAAGAGGAGCGAGACCCTGGGTTATGAGGGGGCGACAACTTAGAGTGCCTTCAAAAAAATGATTTGTTCAGTGTAACTCTGGCTTCTCCCCTTCTTAGCCAATAGAAGGCGTGTTCTACAGTAGTAATTAAGTCATAATTAAAATTTCCCAATACAGAAAACTTGAAGCTTTAAGGTAACTAAGCGCCATGAATAACACACCCACAGTGGACAGATACACTCCTGGCTTACACAGACGGCCAAATAGGACAAACGCTTTCTGAGGCCCTGTTTGAGCGATCGAATCCACCGATCGGCTTGAGTAGGGAGCTACAGAGAAGCTGACCGGGCCTGCAGGAAACCCGGCTCGTCGATTCGGCCGGCTGCCGAGCGAACACCTGACTCGGCACAAATCTGCTCCGAGGCTCCCATTATGGAAAGGGGGGCGGGGGGAGCAACCTATAAGTCCACTGTATCTGCCCAAACAACTACAGGTCAAGTCTGGTCTGGCACCAAGGCCCATCCAAGCATACACTACAGTGAGACGCTTATAAGCCGACCCTGTAGGGGAAGGAGTCCAATGGCGCTTTTCCGCCGGCATACAGGAGCCGAGCCATACCGTGTCATGTTAGCATCAAACACTAGCGGAATTAGCATGAACTTAAACTTGCTAGAAATACATTCTGATCAGCCATCCTCTAGTACTTATCTAAGAGTGCAGAAATTTTCAGACTATCAGTATCTCCATGCATTTCGACCTGGACTGGTCACGTTTTGGGCACTGCAAGTAAACAGGGGCATATCAGCGTGGGTCCGGCTCGGGTCTTGGCACCGCAGGAGAAGGCCAAGACTATACCACATGACCTTCCACGTCCATCACATCCCTTCATAAACGCCGGCTACGTTAACGACCCCTAACCTCAAAAGATACATTAACGCTAGCTTACTTCCCTGCACACGGAGACGAGCGCCCGGAGGCTTGTTGGGCGCAGAGCGCTCCCGGACAGCTGCGGTGAACAAATCGCATCGATAAAAACTGGCCATATGCGGCCGTTCTCTTAAAAGGCAGCAGCGCGGCTGGTGATGTCATCGCCAGATGACACGAGAAAACACGACCCCTGCGAAGAAGAAGCTCTGCTCCGCCGCAGCCCCCATCGATCCAGACGAAGCCCATCTCATTCTGTGCAGACCTCCCCCCCCCCCAATACTCTCCTGGACAGAAAGGGGACAGGCAGGGGATAAGAATGGGGCATCTCACAACCACAGGACGTCTCCGAACGAGACTTTCACATCTTCCCTGGATGGACATTAATTGGCTGCCCCCCCCCCCGCCATTAGTAATGGTGATATCTGCAGGTTCCAGAAGAGAGAAACTTAAAACATATGGCGCAAGTTTAACTATGTATCTGAAATGGCAACAGTGTCCAGCCCGTCAGGCGCCGGGGGTGAAGGGGGGGTGGGTGATGGAAAAGGACAGGGAAGCTGAAGCATCTCTGCTGGGGTCTGAACAGCCTTCAACGCTCAATTAGACAGGAGTAAGAATAAAGGAGGGAGGAGGAAAAATAAATAAAATCGCTCAAGCAAATTCCTCCCCCCGTTCTCACCATGAGCGACGCGGCAGAAACAGTTCCATCTCCGCCACCATAAACTCCGCAGAGAGCTAAAGGCGATCAACTCCAACATCCATCCAGCTGTATAAACAGATGCAGTGTAAAAGGTATTTCGCATAAAAAGTTCGGGGTCAGTGACGGCTAAAAAGCGGCCACAGTGAGAAGCCGTTCCGGGATAAGCACCTGGGCGATGCCCTTTGACCCTTACACAAGGCCGAAGACGAGCGATAAGGAGACATCTCCCTCTCCTGCAGCTACGACCAATTTCAGAATGTGACCAGACCAGCTAAGAAACTACTAGGATTCTACAGCTTAAAAGTATTTCAAACTTATGGAAACAAGAATTTGGAGCTACTTTTTAAGAGCGGAAGAATGTAAATAATTGAAATCTATCCCACCCCTACCAAAAAAGGCCATTGTCAACCATCAGATTCAACAGACTAACAGAAGAAGTGCAGCAACCAGTCTGTGACAGACGGGACTATAAAGGGGCACTAAAGTAATTTTAGGTTATGGGCAACTATTCACAAACAGCCTCAAGTGTAAAATCGTGGCCACTGAACACAGACTGCCTTCCATGCCTCAAATAATCCATTAAGCTGAACTTCAGTCTAGACTGCTTTAAGTGTGTGAGTGTTACCACCAGCCCTGTGACTGGGAGAGCATACCTCTGCCACCCTTATTGGAAACACCGTTACCGAAAGCGTGGGGACGGTTTCTCAGAAGCAGAAACTGCTGGACTGAGGCAGATGAGATGTGCAACAACACACCTGCTGTCCAAACCCCTGCACGTCATCAAAAAAAAAAATTCACCAATCCAAAAAAACAGGTTTATAGCATTCTTGTTAAGTTTGGCAGTGTCTTGGACTGCTGGTCATTTGGGGCATTTTTTTTTCCTCTTGGGGTTGGATTTCGCAGAATGTCAAAAGAGGCTTTTTACATAAGAGAAAAACGCCTTTACATGCCATATCCAAGGCAGCCAACAAGATTCCTCACACTAATTACAATCGAGTTGCTCCGACAAAAGGTAAACGTACGACACCACACAGTATGGGAGACACACAACTCTAAACAGTGCACTAAAAGGAGGATCATGCGATGTGTAATATACACTGGGTTATAACACTGAAAAAATACCATAATCCTCCATGATCAGAGGTAACAATTCTGATTATTCCCTTCCTGAAAATGGCAGTAGGTGGAACAAGCAGTCATTCCAAGAAAAAGTGTCGATGGTCCAAAACAGAATTGAGGCTACAGGCAGAAAAACGCTGAATCAGAACAAAGGGCAACATAAGCTTGGCCGGTATCTAATTTTCCGTACCGTTATTCCATCCAGACAAACGTATCTAACAAAAGAAAAACGTTATGCAGGATTTACAGTGAGTGCCAGAGTAAGAGAACAATATACGATCATATTAAATATATTAGATATTAAATCACGTTAACTTGTTAGAAGACATTTATAAATGGGAGAGGGAGGGCTTCTCTGCTTTGTCCCCCCCCCCATCCCTGGGATCGCGATGCCCCTGGACATGTGCCAAAATGCCCATATGGTCAGCTGGCATTAAAATTAGCTAAACAATACATCTTGGAAATGAAAAACACACTGCACTCCCAAAATAATAACAGCGCTCAAACCCGGGGCAATATTAACAGGGCAATGCCTGAACGGCTAGATTCCAGTGCCAATCGCAAGTTTAAGATCAGGCCATCCACTTGGAAAAGGTGTGTTATCCAGGCCGTCTTTCTGCAGTGCACAGAAAGAGTCCCTGAGCACCCCTCGGGGGGGGGGGGGTAACACTCCAAATTTGTTTGTTCACACCCACTTGGAGGTTAAAAAAAAAAAAACGCAGCCATTTGCTTGGGAGATCTGGTATCCTACTGAAGGGCCTGCTTGATCAGATAGTCAGAAGAGACAGGTAACCTTGCGGACTGTGTCTGTGCACAGAAGAGGAGGACAGGGCCAGTCAGAGAGCTACGCGACTCAGCACAGTTTTGCCAGCACGGGCGAAAGGCCGAGCGGTATCAGATTCAGACATTTCCCAGCCGTGTGCCGCTACTGAGGCAAGGTTAAGCATCATCTGCTTGTCAGCATCACCTTTGACGAATGCAACGGCACAGTAGGTAGGCCACACGGGGTGGGGGGTGGGGGGTCATGTGACAGTGCCAGCTGCTTACACAGAAGCTTACAGCTTCGTCTGAACTCCTGTTATCAAGAGTTAACATGCAAGTCAGTTATAATCCTCTTCCGCCAGTATAAGCACACTGAAGTAATATCAGGAAGGAGTCCCAAGACTACAGACTAAAAAGAAAAGACAAAAAAAAAAAAAAAAAAACTTTGCCAAATCCAGCCTTTTATTATAATCGAGACTACTGCACATTTTATGAAGTTGCATCAAGCAGCACATTCACATTTTCTTATGGGGTGTTAGACACCTCCTTTGCAGTCAGCACCCATTAAGTCAGCCTTAAGCACAACTCAAGTGGCTACTGGCGCCACCACTGGCTTGGGGGTGCAAGTGCACACATCAGCAGATTCAAGATGCATCCCACCAAACTGCACTGGATTTATCTGCCAAGAGATCCAAAGCACAGTGACCACTTTGGTTTCCAGGGTCCTCTGTGGCAAGCAGAGCCTGCGGTAGTGGTGAGTGACCCATCAAGCAAATCGCGTATCACACCCAATCAAGCAAATCGCGTATCACACCCAATCAAGCAAATCGCGTATCACACCCAATCAAGCAAATCACACATCCAGAGAGGTGCTTCACATTCACGCTCTAGAATGATCTGATTCCTAATTCTTTTAACTGGAAGGGAAAACACCACCAACCACCCCCAAAAGCAAGAAGCCATTGTTGGGGAAAGCTTGCTCTGGTGAATGGTTGGCAACAGCTGGCTCCACTGAGACCCCTCTTTAAGAGGAAAGCCCCCCCTCCCCCCACCCGCCATCGTCGGTGTCATGAATCTGAAGAAAAGCCACAAATGACCCCTCTTTTTGATCTCTGACCTTTGCACCAGGACCCCAAGAACCTCCCCCAGCGCCACCTTAATATGAATAGAAACACACAAGGCGACAACAGAAAGACAGAGCGGCCCTTTTACGGCCCCGGGGAGCCAGTGCGACCCGCGTGAGGGCAGAGCCTCTGCAACTTGGGCATGGGGAGTCCATGTGGGGGGGCTGGCAGAGATGAGGGGGTTTCCACTGGCCAAAGCACAGAAGGCCAGGTCACCCTGCATGTTTGCGTTATTGCAAGTTAAACCACATAAAAAAAAAAAAGACCCC
>JAODLC010000043.1:7139663-7151052 GCA_026781145.1 Hippopotamyrus pictus | reverse complement strand
CAAAGGAGACTAAGGGGGGACATGATCCAGGTATATAAGATTCTAACAGGTCTGGATGCTGTTCAGCCAAATGGCTTCTTCGATATAAGTTTAAATACTAGAACTTGTGGCCATAGGTGGAAATTAGGGGAGAGCATTTTTAAATGGATTTGAGAAAGCACTTCTTTACACAACGTGTAGTTAGAGTATGGAGGAGTCTTCCTGTTAGTGTAGTACAAGCTGAACCAAGGGTTTTCTTTTAATCAGAGGTAGATAAGATTTTAATAACTGAGCTATTAAGTTCTCCCCAAACGAATGGCCTCCTCTCATCTGTAAATTTATGTTCTTAAGTCTATCAAATATAGTGCAACTCGTCTGTTTGCTACCAGTTTCCCTAACTGTAAGCTCTGATGTGTATGAATCTGGTTTAACGCATCTCTTTCTGCCAACCCCAAGTACGATCAAGGCCCTCCATCTGAACATGGCTCCGCCCTCCAAGCCCAACTTGCCAGTGGTGTTGTCTGTGATGCTGGGCCGCTGGTTCCCCTGGCTCTTTGGCTTTACAGAGCATGATGTGAAGCGCATCTTCCCCTATATGAAGAAGGTGTTTGGGGAGTCCCTGAGGGAAAGTGGTTACATGCACATCCAGGCCACCAAGCCTGACACAGCAGGTGAGTCTCTAGCCCAGGGGTCTCCAACTCTGGTCCTGGAGAGCTACTATCCAGTAGGTTTTCTGTCCCACTTGGTTTCTGATGAGCCACACCTGCTCCTGGTATATACCTGAGAACAGGTGTGGCTCATCAGAAGCCGGGTAGGATTTAAAACCGACTGGATAGTAGCTCTCCAGGACCGGAGTTGGTGACCCCTGCTCTAGCCAGTTTTTCTCTGCATTATCCTATCAGTATTATTGCTATTATCATTAGTGGTGTTAAAGGCCCCTATCCAAAGCATTATACAGAGCATATAATTGTACACATTTATAGAGCTAATTTATTTATGATCAATAGTACATCAGTAGCATTCTTCTCAGAATTGTGTAGATGTTCGTCACAATAGATACATCTACTACTAGTCGCAAATAGTGAATTTTATGCCTCTTTTCCCCCATACACAGGCCGAGGGTTAAATGATTCTCCTGTGGGCCTCGCTGCTTACATCCTGGAGAAGTTCTCTACCTGGACAGACCCAGAGTTCAAAAACCTGGAGGACGGAGGGCTGGAGAGGTATGTTTGGTAATCCAATAGGGATGTACAGATGCACTGATGCATTGTGATGAATCTGTTAAGGTAATGGTTCAACTGCATCAATGTTATAATCGATTTTTGGTGCAAAATCTCTATGTAGACTCCTAGTTTATTTGCTCACATGCTGCAGGTAGAGGCACAAAGTAGCAGTGGTGATAGGAATTTCTGAAGCATAGCATGATGGGGAAATGCTCAGCAAGATTTATAAAGTGCTACGACACTTTTTGGGGAACTCCCACCTGTTTGTACTGCAGAGTGCACTCTCCAGTGGAATCTTTCATGTACGATGATTTTGGGAAATGCCCCTCTTGTGCAAAATTCTTCTTGCTAGCTACAGTAGCAATAGCTAAGAGTCTGAGGTAGCTAAGTAAAAAGTAGAGCTGTCACGATTACTTTTATTTAAAAGCATCAATTAAAATTTTCCTTCTTGATTACTCGGCAATATGGCGGAAGGTAGACGGCACATGCAGGATGAGGGTCCAAGTAAAGAGTGAAAGCATCATTTGTGTGGAAGCAGTTCACGTTAAAAGTAAATCAGAATGCAGTCTTGTGTCAGTACTGCAAAGCAGAACCTGAGTATCGCCATAGTTGGACTGCAAAGCAGAACCTGAGTATCGCCATAGTTGGACTGCAAAGCAAATACATCTTAAAAGACATTCAGGTTTAACAGACTCGCCCAGTGATGAGAGATTAGTCAGATATGTCCCATTTAGCCTCTCGGAGTAGCCTAGCCTGTCATTGTCATCACTTTGACTTGATTTGTTTTGCTTATTGTGATTCATGTATGCCAAAATAATCACTGCTAAAACAAATGTTACTCCATCGCTTAGCCACATCATTTTACATAACGTACATAAGAACCAATTAACATAAATTATATTTATTAGCGTATTGCATGTTTTGAGTAGGGCTGAACGAGACTAGAAAAAGATCATATTGCGATATTGAGAAGTTGAAAATTAACTATATAGCCAAGTGTAGAACTTATCTACCTTTAACTTATCTACTAAGAGTCTGTCAGATAATGGTGTTGCAGAGAGTTGTGCCAACAGATACAAAGGTTTGCCGACAAATCACTTTATTTTGCAAAATATTTCCATAGTGCGGAACACGAATGGCCAGTTCTTGTCAGCCTCTTCCATCCCCTGTACAGTTCAGTAGTTGGCCATTTTGACAATTTACATTTTTTTTTTGTTTAATTCATAATAGGTTAATGGAATAATTCATAATTGAACTGAATTGCCTTAGGACCAATGACTTGCACGCACAGGATGGCAGGGTGTGTGTGTGCGCGTGTGGTCAAACTTTCAGCATGTAGAGGAGGTTCACTACACTGCTTGGATGTCCCCAAGGGCATTGTCTCATCCAAATCAATACTTTTACTTAATTTAAATACTTAATTATATCTGAATACGTTCAGTATTCACACTGTTACTTGTGGGTTTGAATCCCACCTTCTCATATGTGTAATATGCTTTCAGACATCTCTGATGGAGTCACAAGGGGGGGCTCCAAACACCCGCCCATGGCCCATGCCGCATGTGATTGGCTCCAATACCCCCCCCCACCCTTGTGCCCTGTGCTGCCTGTGATAGGCTCCAAGCCCCCACCCCATCACCTTGACCAGGATTAGCAGTTGGAGGATGGATGGATGGATGGATGGATAGTTTTACTAAAGAAATTGATGTTGAGGATTCTACTTGGAAATGATGACAAGCAGTTTGTCACTGCATTGCTGTACCTGCTGTCTTGACATTTCCTATTGACTGCCATAGGTCATAGGTTTCGAGTTTCTCTCATTTGGTTGCTGTGTGCTTTTGCAGGAAGTTTTCGCTGGAAGACCTTCTGACCAACGTAATGATCTACTGGACGACCGGTTCCATCATTTCCTCAATGCGCTTCTACAAGGAGAACTTGGGCAGTGGCCTGAACAAGCCACATTCAAAGCAAGTACACCAAGATGGCTGCATAATACTTAACATGTGGCTGTATGGCTGAAAATGTCTTTGTTTGATTATTGCTTGGAGGATGTTGCTCTTGGTCTGAAATAAATGAGTATGTGTGGAAGAATGTAATCGTCTGAAACCTCGTGATTTATGATGGCAAGCTTTTGTAATCATCCAAGTCATGCATATCGTCTTGTGATTCTCTGAGGTCTGTTACTCTAAAGTGTTGGGATTTTGTTTGAAGATGTGCAAATACTTGGTCTTAGAGTGTATTCCAGTGGGTTAAGTTTAAGATTCAAACAGTAATGTGAAGAGGAGAATTTTTAGAGGGGGTGTGCGTTTGGAGAGTCGTTCACTGGCCAGTGTTGTCTAGAGCACAGCTAATGAATAACTGTTATAATTTTAAAGCTGAAATTAGGGAGTCATGTAGTCTTACCTCCAAGGTTGAGGTTTTGAATCCCATCCACAGTCTTTGTGTGGAGCTTGCATCTTCTCCCTGGGACTGTGGGTTTTCTCCAGATTCCTCAGGCAGTTGGGCTAACTGGCATCTCTGTGTTGCCCATAAAGTGTATGCGCCCTGTGATGGACTTGGCATTTTGTTCTGGGTGTTTCTATGCTCTTTGCTTTTTCGATAAGCTGTGTGGAAGATGGAAGCATTTAGCTTGAAACCTTAGAGGTTGAATCGGTTTTTGCTTAAGAGAGATTTGCGTTTCTTCATTTATTGATGGGGGGGGGGGAGGTCTTAACCTTGCTATTTCCATCGTCTCACCCAATGAACTCCCCTTCCTGGCAGGATCCCTGTCTGCGTGCCCACGGCCCTGGCCTCCTTCCCCAACGAGTTGCTTCACACCCCAAAACTGTGGGTGAAGCAGAAGTACCACAATCTGTGCTCCTTCACCCCCATGGCTCGGGGGGGCCACTTTGCCGCCATGGAGGAGCCCGAGATGATGGCAGCGGACCTCCGGAAGTTCATCATGCAGCTGGAAAGGGGGACGAAGTGAGACGGGGCAGGCGAGTCCAACCCTGAGGGCTAGCTGCTGACTGCAGGACCTACACAATACACTATAAAATGTTTATCAGCTTCATTTGCATGGCGCAGTCCGCAAACTGCAGTGCAGTTAATATTAAGTAGGTATGCTGCTTAAAAACAATATTAAAGGTTCTCTTCAAAGGTTATATTTTCAGGTTTTTTCCAGTAGTTCATAGAAAGTTTAAAATGTTATTGGAGTATTTTGACTCTTTCTGGATCTTTTTTGCAGTGAAAACGTAGTTCATTTAATTGCAGTTGGTTTTTTTTTTTTTTTTTTCCATGACCCTTTATACAGCATATACTTCATGTTCGTTCTGACACTTAATAAAATCTAACCATATTTTTGGGAAATCAAAGGTAAATAAAATTATTACTGTCATTACAGCCTTGTAAGCTCTGCTTCCTGATTATTTTGTGAGCAGCTGCGTGCGTTTAAAGTCTCCAAGGTAATAGAGATTACAGGTTTTGAATCATTCTGGGGTCCTCATCCTTTGACTTGAATATTCCAGTTCATTCCACCCCCACTTACTGTTTTCAAGCCTGTAGTTGTAGTGATGAATTGGCTACTGTGGTTTGTGGAGAAGTGGCACCAGCCAAACCTTCATTCCTTATTAAAATAGCTTCCTACTGGAAAGGGTGACAGTCAGGCATTCTAGGCTTTTAAGGGCATGTGGTACGTTGCCCCTGTTTGAGGACAACGGAAGAACTATGAGGTAGATGACTTTCAAACTTCATTCCTGGGGGTGCATACGTGTTTTTACTCTGACCTTGCAGATTATTTACACTTAAACAGACAGGGATTAATTACCTTCAAGCTGTTTATGTGCTGCTTGAGAATGATTCATTGTCCTGCATGTGTATAAATCATGATCAGGTGACGGTTTGGCTGGGAAGTTGAAATAAACAAATGCAGACGAAATCAGATATAGACAAACCATGCATTTTTTTATACAATGTTAATTCTTTTAACTGATATGATTCAAATGCTGCATATTTCATAGAAGATGTGGTTTGATAGCCATGATTTAGGCGCCACAGAAGGGGTCCCTACTAGAACTATACAAGAGGATCTGGCTGTAGAACACTGGGTGATCTCCACTAGGGGGACTTGCACTGTGGGAGTGGAAGTCACATAACCTCCAAACCTAGGCCCAGACACGACATTATGCAAACTTCAGGAACGGAGGCAGTACCCTCATTAAGAGGCTTTAAATCACATGACCTCCACAACAGCGCTGGATGTGACAATAATGTCGCTTTTAAAATATATTTTTGCCATTTCGGTGATACCAAGAACAGTCAATCTCATTTAAATCTACAGGAATAGACGTTAATAGTCTTAAATTTGCTATTTCAGCCTGCGGAGTTCTCTTCAGCTGTGCCAAATGTAAAGGTTGTGTGACTTCCGGTTCCACAGTGGAGATTTCTCCTAATGGAGGTTGCCCAGTATTCTGCAGCCAGATCCTTCTTGAATGATACGGCCCGTTTTAGCACAAGTCTAGTTCCTTAGCTACCATGCCACCTGCTGTCCACTCAGAGTTGCTGGCATACAAGCCCTTTGCAGCCATGGAACTAAGGGTACATGGCCCACAGCTGTGGCCAGACCCCGACATTTCTCAAGCTCCCCAGGTCTGTTCCCGGGACACTGCCACTCCCTTGGGGCTGCTCCCTTGGCAGTAAGTGCCTGGGGGAGGCAGAGCGGCGACTGCGCGGGAGATAAGACCCGCTTGAAGATCCCCTCATTACCTCACCAGATAAGGGCAAGGGGAGGGATGGAGGGAAGGAGGCGGGGTGGGGGTGCGGCTGGATGGCTAGGCACGGGGATCCCAGCACAGGAAGGACGCCCAGCAGAGCCGGACTGTCGTCAGGAGCTCCAAGTGCCGTGAACAGAGGCTGTCCCTCTGTTCGCCATGGTGGACAGGCATCTCGACACGGGCACCTCAGCCGCCACCTTCACAGAGATCTTCCAGGTGGAACCAGGGATGCTGTCCAGCCAGGGGGGGATGTACGGCTTCAGGAACCCGGCCCGGCGGGACCCCAAGAAGTCGGTGAGTTTAGCGCGGAGATGTCGCCACGCTCTGGGCTTAGATTCGGTGACGACGGAGTGGTCAGGTGCGAGGGGGCTGTGGCTGTAGGTCAGAGGGACCACGGGGTCGTATGCCACGAGCCGGCTTCCCTATGGCTCCACGATCTCAAATGATGGAGAGGCTACAGTTTGAGAAGCTGTACACTAGATTGGCAACTGCGAAGCATGGCGTCAGAGCGGAGATCCATAGCGCAGACGATAGAAATCGTCCTTCTGTTGTCTCTCTCTCCCCTTCTGTAGCTGGAAAAATAAATCACCTTTTGCTGGTATATTTATTGCTACAGTTAAATAAAATCAAACACAGACAATCTCTGGATATAAAATACCATTTACACGAAAGCTGAAATGTTCATATGTGACAAACATCCAAACTGCTTAATGTGTTGTCGCTACATTTGTACATTGTTTACCACGTGAACATTTGGCTCACCTGAACATCTTCAGAACAACGTAAATCTTTTTATAGCCATAAGATAAGATGCAAGGCGCGGCCAAACCCTCTCTTCCTCACCGGTCCCTCATCCCGTTCTGCCTTCCAGGGTATGTCGGGCTCAGGCATCCAGTCCCGGGTTCTGAGGCCGCAGCCATCCCCTGAGAACGCCGCCCGGGAGCGGAGTCGCGTGAGGAACCTGAGGCAGGCCTTCCGCAGCCTACAAGCAGCCCTGCCCTCCGTGCCGCCTGACACCAAACTCTCCAAGCTAGACGTGCTGGTCTTGGCCACCAATTACATCGCTCATCTTTCCCAGACCCTGGACCAGGGAGGGGGCATGACTGAACACACGGGGCCATGCAAGGCAGGGGGATACCTCCACCCTGTCAAGGTGAGTCACTCTGTCTTGGACTACCCTCTATTCATGTCCTACCATTCTCCTGGCTTAATAGCCCATAAACCATTGCATTCATCCTGCATTCAACTCCAGAACCTGTACGTCCGCATTTATACTCATGCGTATCCTTGGTTGACCGTGTGAAAGGTGAAACACAAATGCAGAGCCTCCCCTCCCCCTCCAGAAATGGCCCATGCGATCCCTGCTGTACTGCGGAAACGTGGAGGAGATGCTGTCTGGGGCGTCGACCAGCCAGACGGGGATTTCGGGAGTAGATGATGCCCCCCCGCTGACCCCTGACCTCGGTCACAGAAATTGAACAACCCAGGAGATTATTACCCAGTTTCACAGCAGATGAGCAGTCTGAATAAATTTTTCTGGATACCAGTCAGTCATTACTGATGCCTGCAATGAAAAGGAAATGAAATTCCTGTAATGTAAGATGAATTGCAAAAAAGGTTAACCACTTTTGACTAGATGGACGTTTTACTTATCAGGCCAACAGGCCATTGCACAAATTTATATGGGCCTAGGACTTCATTATGAAGTTATTTTTAAAGCAAGTGTTTTTTCCCCCCTTATCTTCGGACTCTGACAGTGTTCGGGGTTTACACTTTTCTAGAGGATACGATAAAATAGAACTATTTCTCTTTTTTTGCTGTTGTTAATTTTACATGTTCCACTGTAGATTGGCGTTGATCGGTTCAGATAAGCAGGGAGGGATTTCTTGGCAACTTTCAGGGACACGCAGGCAACTTTCACACGAGACGGCTGCTTTTCTGGCACGCCGAGTCACATTTTACAAGCCCATCGCTCAAGCACTGATGAGCACTTATACGTGAGTTTTAATTTAACAATTTGACATGATGAGGTTAATTTATGCAGTGAGTGCCTGACTCTTTGGAAAAGGAACAGTCCAAGTTTTAAAGTGTTTTTTTTTTTCCGATTTCTAATAAGGTAGCTACACTTTTGGATTTTAAATGTCTGGGTTTTGAATTACTGCTTCTGTAACAAGCAAGGCAAGCTTATCGTATATGTAAAAGGCAACCATGTAACCATTTGTAAGCTATGCTACTCATGTCTAATATGTGTGATAGCTTGTTATTACAACATAAACACTATAAAACACCAAAATATATTGTTACGTTTCGTCCATTGTTATGTTGTGCGATTCCTATTTTTGCAAAGCCACAAGCCAGCACCAAAAACACAGCCTAATTTCAAAGACATCACATTTGGGCTGAAGAGCTACCGGCCAAAACATCTGGAAAGGAAGAGTGGGAGATAAAGCCACTGTAGCTTTTTGATTTGTGTTCTCTGGCTTGTTTTGCTTTTTCTCTCCCCTTCACTCCTTTTCCCATGTGATTTACTAAGCTGTTGCCCCTGACTAAAAGCGGGTACGTGTTTCCTGTGAGGGTCTTCCCAGCAGAATCCTTGCCAACCAGAGAAGTAAATCCCCAACAAACTGCACACCCCCCACCCCCAACAGTGGTAACCCTTGCAGCCAGGTGAGCACCTCTAGGATGGCGGCGCACTCCCGGGCTCACTAGTGCACACTCTTTGGTTCACGAGGAGCCGTGAAGAGCCTGGCGGACCAGCGGTCAAGGCTAACACAGTAAATCTGCTTGGCAGGCCCGATAACGCTGCCTTCTCCCTCCTCTTTATGACCAGAACAAAGTTGGAAGAGCATTGTTACAAAGGCAAGGGTTACAACAGCAGAATGGCAGGAGCGAGAATTGTTTAATTTTAGGGCATCGCAAGTGAGTCCACAGGTCCAGCCGACGGAGCCGGTGGTCAATCAGCTTTTATTTTGCGCCTTTATGTGTTTGTGACACAATAAATCAAAGAACCAACCATTTCACACGGAGACGGCCTATAAACTAAACAAATCCCTTCTTGTGATTTTCCGTTTACAGCTTTTACTCTTATCGCGAAGTGATTTAGTATTAATCTCCACGACAATAAGTTACTGAATAGACAACTGGGCTTCAAGATGCCAAAGACCAAGTTTAATTTTGGAAATTAATTGCAAATAACTTTGGTATCTCATGCTCATTATGTACTTTGCTTTCTGACTTCTGGGTGAATTTATGACCCGACCTGGCCCATCTCCTTGGCTTGTCCGAACTCTGTCTGGCAGTTGGGGGGGGTGTGTGTATGTGTGTGTGACAGTACAAATCCTCATTTCCACAAATGCCAGAAATCAGATCAGTACCAATTAGCAAATGGGTGTAGCTCCCTGTAGAGGTTAAATCCATGAGACAGAGCAAATAGTACAGAGGTTGAGGATTTTAACACCTCTAATATCTAATACTTAGTATGAGTGGTGACAGCATATAGATCTCAAGCCATGCTAGTCACTCTGGGCAAGGACAGCCTCTAAACAAACAAGTGTTGAGAGGCGCAGGGTAGAAGAGTAGGAGAAAGGTCTGGAATAAGAGCTTCAGCACAAGGGGAGAGCGAGCAGATATCAGCAAGAGGAGGAGATACACTTGTTTTGGTCTAGTGGACTGACATGACTGCAGCAAAGGTCTCCACAACAACCGGGGCTGAGGCGGCCATACCCCAATGTTCTCAACCAGATGGTCATGTGACTGTGTGACCACGTGACCGAGGGATGCAAAAGTCACCGTGACCCACGTGAAATGTGCAGAGTCAGGGGGAAAAAAAGCAGGGGCTTGATAACAGCCATCCCCCTGAGAGGAAACATGCAGCTGCAAGGAAAGAAGTTAAATTAGAAGTTAAATGGGGGGGGGGGTAGAGAATGTTGTATGTCTGTGTCTGGCTGTGTGTGGGAATACCTTCGCCTTCCAAGCTTGGCTATAAATGGTCTTTTCATTTTATTACCAACATGTAAAAATTCCCTGGTCCAAACAGCTATGACTGGTAAGTGTAAGGCAGGTCCAAATGGCTACTTGGTACTGTCAGGTGCTGATGGTGTACTTTCTGAGTCTGGCAATGTCCAGCCACAGCCCGGCTCTGCGGATGACCCAGCCACTTTGCCCAGAGGAGGAACTGTGAGCTGGCACAAACAGGACAATCGCATTCAGAGAAGGCCCTGCTACACGTGTCACATTTTTTTTTACGCAATCAGTACGCATGAGCAAAAATCATACAAAAAACAGAATCACGACAAAATATTGCAGAATAAAAAAATAATCAAATGCACGCAGTGAAAATCACATTTATATTTATTTTTTTGAAAAAGGTCACAAATAATTATAAATCAAATTCATAAACTTTCATTTTACAAACAATTAATTTATCAAATGGCCACTGTCGATGTTTCCATTGTGCCTCTCAGTGAAGGTCAGTCACATCACATTCATCACGTAGCCCATCGACACAAATACCCTCACGTTTCTACTTACGTTTTTGTATCATTTCACTATTTGCTTACAGTGCATTAATGTACTAGGGCATGTACTCACTGTCGGCCCACCACTAGGGGGCAGCTACAAAAATATACAACGTGTTGATTCTGATCAGTTTTCTGTACTTATGCAGCAGCAGTGAATGAACAGGATGAAATAAAGGCACGGCTGGAAAAAAAAGAGACACATAACCAATTTTTGGAATGCATGATAGGACGTATGGCACAATGTCACACGCATATGCCATTATTGTCTTCCAGAAGCCACGTGAATTTGTCCAACAGTTTATATATGTAAATATTTCTGAACTACTTCACATTCTAAAGCAGAAATAAATGAAGTACTAATAAGTTTCCGGCACAGTTGCACAAATAAAGGGTGCATCTGCTTTCTGTTGTGATACAACAGCCGATCAAATCTCTGACGTCAAAAATCAAAATATCCCCACGTGCGGCCCCACATGCAGGCCAGGCACTGAGCGCATGTTGCATGTACGGTCCTTCACAAGAAGTGGCCTCGTCACGCTTTACACACAGACTCCACAGGGTCTGAAGCAAAACCACCCTAACGGTAAATAGTACCGTTTACTAACTTAAGGGCTTCAAGTTATTTCAGGCATGGACAAATAAAGTCAGGTTAACGGTCCCATTATCCAACATACAATATTTTTCCCCCATTAATAAAATATAATTTTCAATGGTTACTTTATAACAATACACTTTAAAAGGACTGTTACAACCGAGTCCAATAACTGATGCTCATTCGATCTGAAAATCAGAACACTAGTACTGAAATGGTCTTTGGGGACATGAGTAAAGCAAACCAGATTATTCTGGATGTCCTGAACTTTGAGGAAGCTGCCAACACGGACAGAACATTGAGAAAGACGCACTATGACTGATA
>JAODLC010000043.1:7122407-7139571 GCA_026781145.1 Hippopotamyrus pictus | reverse complement strand
ATGATCGGGTTGTAGTTCCAACTCTCAACTTACTATAATTGATTTACAGGGAAATCAATAACCAGGTGACAACCACAAGGTCGTCTGAGCCTGCTGAGGGGAATGATCGATGCCGTCGCGTAAACGTGGCACAGACTTCTGTGACAGGGCGTCAGACTCAAGGAAATAAAGCCTTGAGGTACACAAGCAGCGATCACAGACAGCCAAGGGTCACTAACCAGATAATATGGCTTAAGTTCAGGAGGCATGACCGAGTGAGACGGCTCGTTCGCAAACCTGCATCCAAGAAAGACAGAGTGCTCATCTCAATGCCTAAACATGGACCAAAACAGGAGAGACTGCTTAGAAGAGATTCATTACAATTAACCAATTTGCCTTAAAAAATGCATCAAGAAACTGCTGACGATAATTACCGACATCATAACATTAATTGGAACTTCTAGCACTCATTCACTTCAACTTACACGATATCTAACACAATTACTCAATTACATCAATATATCGCAAAAAGAAGGCAAGTCTAATAAAAAGCACGAGTTTGACATTTAAAACGATGGTTTCTTATGACACACAGATGTAGTATGAAATACACAGAAAACGCTCAAAAGAGCCGTTTTCACAGAATGCTTCATAAAATTAAAGGAAACCATCAGACATAAACACGTTCTTCTACAAACCACGCAAAACATCATTACATATGCAGTTTAAACCGGTACAGTTACTCAGTTTCTACACTCACACGTGAAACAACGGTTTGTCAAATATAGTTGTATAAGAATTCCTGTCAAGACCAGGCACTGATGAACTCTGTACTTTGCAGGACTGCTGGATGTAGATAATTCACACAGACAAGAAATTCAAACTTTCACATGGACAATAGTGTTTCTCCGCTTTGATGTCCTTGATGTAATCTTATTAACAAAATGAAAACCTAAAACTAAAAACATTTGAGGTTAGGTCAGAGAGGCACTCAACAACACAAGACCCCAGACCACAAACCCGACCCTAGTCATACTGGGAACTCCGGTTCCTTCCATTAACAATACTGGGGACACTGGTAGTAAGTATTAAGCCAAGCCCACAGTGACCTTATGTCTAACACAATCTTTGCTCTCCGCTAACCACGTGGAACTCCTGACCCCCGAGGAACCTTTTCCCAGAATCTATAAAGCTGAAGCAAAACATGTTCCTCCACTTGGAGAGTATCTGCAAGAAGTGGACAGTGTTCTCCAGGTTCTCACACTCTGGAGTTTGCTCATAAATGGCACATCTTAGAGCATCTTTTTTTTTTTTTATAAATCATTATGTTTATAGTTGATGCTTCCAACTACAATGCAGTTCTTCGATAGATTCATGCCAACAATTTGCGTGAATTTCAGGGTCTAGGATCTTCTACAGTGGAGTTCTAGAACTAACTCAATTTTTCCTCACAGTGATTGATGCATATTTGTGAATTGCAAAGACGGTATGCAAATATTGGTGACAACAGCACTCGTATCAGAGTGCATTTCAACTCCCCACGGACAACCGTAGCGTGTCTCCACGGCCCAAACACATGATTGGCTCTTTCTTATCAAGCACATGCAGACAAGTGGCCGCCCTATAGTGTGGCTTCAGGGTTTGGCCGGGTCGTAGAATAGTCTACAGTCTGTGGTCTTAATGAACTGCGTCGTTTCATGTGCAGATGACAATGGTTTTCCTAGCTCCCTGCCCCTTCACCAGGAAGGCTAGAGGAGCTCAGCATGTTTTCCAGAACATTTAGGCAGATAGGTTGGGGGGGGGAGGTTGGTATTACAATGCTGTCTCCAGAACCTTGTGGGTTATGTCGCAGGTAGGAATGGTAGTCTCCTCCTTCGACGGCTCTTCGTCTTCCTCCTCAATCCTGTCTACCTCCTTGCGGCAGATCATTCCATTGCTCTCCTTTTGGCCCATCTGGTAGGGCTGTGTATCTATTGCCTTCGACTGAGACACAGACGCAGACACAGAAAGACAGCAACACAGACACACCTTCTGTCAACAATGGCCCGATCTTAAATCCTCACACCGTTTGCTAGATTAAGTTCAAATTCAAAAGCGTAGTGTTACGACATCTCCAGAAGTTTCTTTAATGAAACAGAAACTGAATCGTAGGAGTCTGAGGGACAAACCTGTCCGGGCGGTGACCTCGGCTGCAGCGGTGTCACGCAGCACAGCTTTTCCTTGTAGCGTTCGGGTAGGAAGAAGAGCAGATTACCCAACACAGGGTACACAGTACCAGGAGCAACATCCTTCTCCTTCATGGGACCTGGACCAGAGCACAGGAATATCCGCTGAGCGGAACAACATCCCCCCCATCTGCCGCGTGTGTCCTGAGGGCGGTGTTCTTCTTGATGGGTGGCAGTACAGTGCGGTGAGGGTGGTGGGTGTGGTTATCTAAGCGGGGGTAGGGGGAGCAGCTTGGGGTGGATGGGCAGGTGGGGCTTACCCGTGAGCAGGCTGACGATCAGGCCAACCACAACCACGGTGGTGGAGTTGTGCACGCTGTACCACATGTACGACAGAGAGTATAAGGCCCGGACACCCGTCGGCCTGCTCCACAAGAAACACCTTTTAGGGATCGTCGGGGATACTGACCATAGCACACATCGCAGGCTAAGAGCTACAGACTTTCTAATGCTTATTGGTGGCTTCTTATTTCTAGAACAATGCGTTTATTAACGCAACTGCTAATGAATTTTGCCAAAATTGCTTCTGACAATTCAGTAACAGGCTCATACTTCAGCATTTTTCTACCATAGATAGTTCCTTCACCCTTGCCTGGATTTGGCTGTGACAGCAGTGACGATAGAGGTGAGGTTGCCGGCGTCGGGCATGAGAGTTGGTGAAGGGGCTAGCTGGACGCGGGCCATGAAGCTGCCGATCCCGATCCAGAAGGCCATGACCAGACCTGCCACCAACCCAGTTATGGCACCCTAGGGGGGAACACGGCTACGAGGTCAGTTCTGAGGGGATGTGCCAAGCGGTCACTCGCCGTGAGAACACGGCTGGTCTTCAGACTTGTAGATCTGAAATCTCAACACAAATTTGGATGCTCAGGGAGACACGACCCAAAGTCACTCTTTGTTCATTTTGGCTCTTAATCATTTAGTTGTAGCCGTTTCTTGTACGGGTACACATTATCGGCCAACTGAAAGATAACTGAATCACTCTGCATCTCAGCCAATGAGAAAAGACTTTCAAAGTTCAACAGCTGACCAGAAAGCAATGACATCAGCACTTACCACAGAGTTTGCCCATGGGAAGAACATTCCAAGACAGAAAAGGCCGAGAAGTGGACCCCCTACCATCCCAAAAATACTGAGTGCCGCCTGGCAGATGAAGGGGGCGTGGGGGGGGCGGGGTGGGGTGGAGAGGGAGAATTTTATTTCAGTTTTAATGCCATCATTATGTTTTAGTTTCCACACTCTGACAAGGACAAGAGGAAGGTATATAATGGAGGACAGGAGGATTCCTAAGCAGGCAGGAGGTGTGTCAGGAAGAGGAACGCACGCTACTCACTGCACCCAGACGTGGATCGGCCATCCGACGGGCACCTTACCTGCAGTACAGATCCCATCTGGGAGGCTATGTACGCCATGGCGAGACACACCAGCCCATAGGACAACGCTGCACCAGCACCGGGGAAGAAGAAAGGGAAGAGTCGCTTAGCTTCAGGTTCCAGCCCCAGAAGGGGAAGGCCTGTCATAACAAAACTGATCCACTTCATCATATTTCTAGATGGAAAACTTGTTAACAAAAGGTCAGAGGGCAAACAGCAAGTAGTAACCGAAAGAAAAGAAGGTTTACAGTTTAACATACTGGCAAAACACAATAGGTCTAAGTAACCGTATCACAGATGGGAGACACCATCAGTTTGGTCACGTTTGCTAAGAGGTCCGTAGCAGTGAAGTTCCATAGTCCTTAGGGTATGTTACTAAGTATTAGCAGATAGCCCAACAATTAAGGACATGCCAGCCAATTAAATGTAACTTAACGTCTCAACTGGGAATGTCAGGTGGCCATCAAGCAGGGTTGAGTACAGTCTACTAAGCAATATTCTGGGCATCTGCCATTGTGAGGTTAAGGAAATAAACTTAGGACTCAGTATTATAGGTTTAATTCCCAGGAGGTGCCTTGCTGCGGATGCAGAACAGACATGGATGGTGCTAAACTGGGAGAATTAACCAGTGCTGACCGAGACCCTTGGACAGCAGCGTCGCCCTGGTCTCCGTCATCGTGGGGAAGTGGGGCTTTATCAGGTCCTCCATGGTCACCGTGGCCAGGGAGTTGAAGGCCGACGAGATGGTGCTGTGGAGGGAGGGTAACACAATCAGCACAGATGCGGCAACACTGGGTCACAGCACCCCCCTCTGGTCACTGAGAAGATTTTTAAATCAGTCCATTACGGTGAGTATATAACATGCGATATAGGTTTTTTTGTTGAAATACCAAATTTTCTCTGACCTATAGAGTTCTGATGCAGGTTTATCATTACAGGGGCTGTACCTGAGGGCTCCGCTGAACAAGCAGGCAACAAAGAGTCCAGGCAGGCCAGGCAGGTCTTGCAGCACGTCCATGACAAAGTATAGCACCATCTACAGGAGAGGAGGATACATAACAGCATAGCTAACCCCTTTCTAGAACATTTACACTCTTCACCTACAGTACAGATGGGTTTTTTATTTAACCGGCTAGGCACAGAACCACCTGATTAACTTCGCCATCATGAACAAATCCATTTAAAAAGAACTCCTTCAGGACTATAAGTGAATGTCCCTGCCTTACATCTGTAATAGCTGAATATTTAATAAGTTTGGTTCCCAGAAACTGAAGGTGGGAATAGGTCAAAATTAAAAACAGATTATTTACTGAGGATGGGAGATTAACTTGCTCAGGGAGAATCAAGGACTCTTGCTTCTTCCAACCACTTTGCACGGGAAGAACAAACAAGTCCATCATGTCTCATGGCTCCAGCCAAGCGACTTGGACTCACCTGGTCATTTGAGTGAACATACCCCTTATCCAAGGGGCTGTCCTCACCATAGCGAGCAAACATCACCAGGCCCATGAGGCAGCCCAGCGCCAGGACAATCTGCTGGCAAGGAAAGACCACGTAGCAGGACCTGAACAGAGGGATGGAAGGAGACGGCTGAAGACTCAGGAAGACACATCTGCGAGTACGGGAGCAGATTCAAGATCACATTCAAGAACAGATCATGAATAATGAGTACAGAAGCCTTCCTTGACTTTCTGATGCACAGATATATTTCAAAATATATGGACTGCATTTATATAGCGCTTTTTTACTCCTACTAATACTCAAAGTGCTTTACAATTCATGCCTCACATTCACCCATTCATACACGCATTCATACACCGGTGGGAAAATAGGATTTTTACAAATCGCAGCTAACTGTTATACAAACCTGTCAGATTGAATGAATGCACATTCCTTTTTACAAAGACTTGGAAGATTCTCGTAAACACAGGTTGAAAGTACATTAAGCGAGCTAAAGTTTATGTTCTGTGGTGAGAAAATTTTGATCCGAGCAGGTCTGTGTCAGATATAACTGTCACTTATCCTAACCCAGTCCTGGGGGAGCCCCAAGACGGCCCACATTTCTGCTCCCTCCCAGCAAAAAAAAAAAATCAGGGACTGTCTGGGGATCCCAGAGGACCGGTTTGAGAAACATTGTCCCAATGAGTCTTTTATAACCTCACAGTCAATGAGACACCCTCCAGGGAACAGGCCTTGTTACTTCAACAAAAGACTTGGGTAATATTACGAGGCGGGGTGTGTGTGGGGGGGGGGGCATGGTGCTCACATGATGGCCTCCTTCTCAGTGCGGGAGCTGAGGTATCTTTGCACTTGGGCCTGGTTCACCCCATACAGAGCCAGCATGAGGAAGATGCCACCCACTCCCAGCGTCCAGAAGGTGTGCCTCTCCAAAGGGTCAGGGTTCAGACTGCAGGGGAGAGACACAATGCGGCTGCAACGCTCATTCCCATCAGATTCCCCATGGCCACAGCAAATCAGCTTCTTCTTCGGTTACAGCAAATGGCACCAAGGTCTAGCCTGGTTCTGAGAAACAGTCAATCCCTCGGGGTTGTGTAATGTTATAAAATGGAACAACACAGGAAAGGTCTGAACACCTTTCTTAAAAAAGCGGAATTTCGTAAGGGGTGAAAAGTGCTTGTTGGAGTTTTATTTACGCAAAAATGCTCTGAGGGCGAAATGAAAAATGATTGGTTCAGGGAGATAACCAATCAGATTATAAAGGAGGCGGGTCCAATCAACTAGAGGAGGCGGGATCAAGACGTCTGATTGTCTGGCATCTGTCTGCTTGACATCTGACCAAGATCTGATTGGTTCCCTCTGAACCAATCATTTTTCATTCTATGCTCAGAACATTTTTGCGTAAGTCAAACGTGCTGTGAGCGTGAGGAGTGCATGGGGGAGATGTGCCAAGTGGACGGGACCCACGAGAGCCACAGGGATACTTACTCCAAGCCAGCTATGCGGCTCCCATTCTGAGCCTTCCTCCAGACCTCAGCGATGCCCCCAGCCTGATGGGCCCCCACCACTATGACCGCCAGCTGGCCCGCGAACATAACCACAGTCTGGAACACGTCCGTCCAGATCACGGCCTTCAGCCCACCCTGCGGTGAACAAAATGCAATAAGGCACGTCGCAGTGAAAGCAGAACACACGCATGGACATCATATACCCGACCAATTACTTTGGGAACAGCTAAACACCCAAAAAAAAAAACACACCATACAGCATTGCCAATTGCTCAATGAGATTGATCTATAACTAAACCCAATACAATAGTTTACAGATAGACTCCCATTTTCTCCCAGATACACACAGATAAAGGACTTGTTCCACAGTAGAGATAATGATCTTTAAAACAAGTTAAACAACTATATCAATTCCAAGCTAATCCAAGCCACTGTGCTTACATTTGCAGGAGGGTAGCAGAGATAATGCAGTTAAAAATTTCCAGCGGTGTAGGTAACATGAACCGAACTGTAAGCACAAAGAGGCTCAGAAAAGGTAGAAAAGCTCACCAGTGTTGTGTACAGAGTACAAACAAGACCCATGGCCAGCACTGCCCCCCAGAGATGGAATCCAGTAACTGCAGAAAAACAGTACAAAGCAAACAAAATACCAGTAGTAATTTAATAAGATAGAAAAACGATATAGGTTAGACAGAAATGCAAGACAAATTACAGCAGTCTTTGATGGGTCAAAATAACACACAGATTTTTTTTTTACTATTTTTACTGTTTTTCTATTTATTTTTCCGACACTCAAGTGAAACCCTGTAAAGCAACCACATGATTCTGCACATTGACAAGGGGCCTGCAGAAGGACAGTGCTTTGACAATGCAGCAGGGGGCGTAGTGATTAATGCACAAAATGTTTGACTGAAAGTTTCAAACGTGTCTCATTTGCCGCTGCTGCAGTATCCGTGGCGTTCATTACCTGCATTAAGGGCCAGCGCAGGGGCGTACAGGACCACACCCATGTAGACCACCTGCAGGGGGGGCAGGGGGGAGGAGAGGGGGTGTCAGGCCCACACCTGGCTCGATTTAACAATATTTCTGTTTGATTTTTAAATCAAGAATAAAAAACATATACTGCATACACAAATGATAAATGATACCAGTTATTGTACTATTTTAAACTTTAAACTTTTAAACAATTATTTGAAAACAAGCATGAACATCAACAAAATCCAAAGAAAAAGAAAGAGACAAGACACTCTTTTTCACATGCGATACCCAAGTAGAGCAGAACTGCAAAAATCATTCAGGTTTTAAAGTGCAGAAAATAAATATATTTTTTTACCGGGGCTTAGATTCTTAGTCGCCATTGATTGTAGGTAAAATCTGTTGCTTTTTTACATATTCTAAGAATGGTCTCAATGCATTCTCAAATGTTTTTAGTTTAGCTCTCATAATGTGCGTAACCATTTATAGAGGCAAACTAATTTGCATTAGTTTAATCCAGTGTTTAATATTTGGGCTATATATGCTCTTCAATGAACGTGATACATTTTTTATCTTTTTACCATTTAGGAGAACTCAGCTGAGAACAGCACAAGGTGATCTTAGGTCTTCACTTGTGTCGACTAATGCCAGGATACCCGGTACTCCTCCGAGTGAGCTCTGCTGTTGTACCTTTTAAGAGGTCAAACTGCATGTAAGTGAGCCAATCAGAATAAAAGTGCCCCTAGTGTTTGCCCATGTACGTGACTGAGCAAGTCTGAGAGCGCCCCGGAATGAACGCATGACTGGGAATGAACCTTATTACCCAACATGCTCTGCCGCCTGCATTCAGACTCTGACTGGACAGACGGTGTACATAGTCGAGAGTCGAGCAGGTGAAAGAACGGCACCTCTGACACACATCTATTTCTGCTCTTCTCTCCCAGCTCAGTGCATCAGCTGAGATCAGCCTGTTACATCAGCACCTTCCACATAGCGAGCACAATCAGGAGTCATAAATAAGGGGTCAACTGGAGGTCACCAGGGCAAACCCTCATGCAGTCCATTATCACAACTGCATAGAAAAGCAAGAAAACACAATACACACCGCCTTCATTAACGCGATGGTGTAGACTACATAGACTGACTCAGCATATCAGGAAAATCATGAATGAAATAATTGTACAAGGTCTATGGGGTTGACAAGATGTATATATGATGCTGCACTTTCTGTCATTTTGAATAACTGACTTCTTAGGTCCTTGCTTTGCTGAACGATGTCATGTAGCTCCTGCTCCAATATATGAAATAGCAGCACAGAAACGGAGCCTGGCTCCTGGCTACACGGCTGCTTGTGCTGGTGGAGTTCGGCGTAACCCTCTGCACTGAGACCGAAGGCCGGCATGGAGCACCAGACCTGCCAAAGGGAAACTCGCCGGCAGAGGCTTTAGCCACGGGGGCCCCCGGGGAGGGGACTCCAACAGCCAGGGCACTCACCATCTGAAAGATGAAGGTCACGGTGCCACAGATCCGCACGGCTTTGCTGAAACGCAGCTCGAGGTACTGCAGAGGTAGGGAGAGAGGGAGAGAGGGAGCGAGAGAGAGAGAGAGCGAGAGAGAAAGAGAGAGAGAGAGAGAAAGAGAGAGAGAGCACAGGGCTCACTTAATACCAGAGTACCAGAGCCAAAGGTTGAGTGCTCCAATAAGTCACTTCTTAACTCTTTTACATCTCAATATAGAAGTCTCAAGGCCCTTTTGTATCCATGAACTTTAACACACACACACACACACACACACAGACACACACACATACTTTTAGTTTTCTGATAAGCACCAGGCTACACATCAAAGAACAACAAATGGTTAAATAATCCAACATGGACCATGTTGCAACTTATAGTAGAGGTGTCACAAAATGATATGTGCTCTTTGGGATTTGAACCTATGACAGCTACAGGAGCTGTCTTATTCTGGGGCAAAAGAAATCATTCCTACTAAAAAAAAAAAAATATTGATATTACGTTTTAAAAAGAATCCCCATACACAGTAACTCAACATAATAACTTCCTTTTTAGCTATTCAGCATATGTAATATCGCTGTTTTGTTTTTGTAGTGAGGGTAAATAATAACCCAATTTAAAGATTTATCACCTCAAAAACAGTATAATTGAATATATGAAATCTTATGTAAAAACTTTAAGAAAAACCTCTGAACCATTCTGAAAATCTTCCAGCTATTCTGGAAAGCAGATGTGTTTCCACAACAGAGTAGGTTAATGTTCACAGAAAGGACAGAGAGAACATGGACATTATCCTCCTCCGTCGTTCCTACAAATCCCCTCTGGTTTCCTCCCATAATTATAGCATAACCTTGTAATCATTGAGTCGTAACAAAAGGATATAAAACAGGAAATCCACGAGTCACATGACCACATGCCCCGCCCCCTCCATGTTCCACACCTGATAGGCACTGGTGAGGCGGAGCCTGTAGAAGACGGGGATGAAGACGTGGGCCGGGATGAGAAGACCCAGGAAGTAGGAACAGCCCAGGAACCAGTACTGTGTGCCGTTGGCATAGATCTCTGAGGGGGCGCCCAGAATGGCCACGGCCGACTGGAAGGTGGCCAGCAGGGAGAGCGAGACGGGCAGGCAGCTCATGCTGCGATCGGCCAGCAGGAACTCCTGCGTGGTGCGCTGGCGTCCCCCGGAGAAGGCGTAGAAGAGTCCGATGCCCACTGAAGCCACCAGGAGGATGGCGAAGATCACGTAATCCACGCTGGTGAAGTGCATCTGAACGGCGTCCGCCATGGCTCCGGGTTCGAGAGCCGGGCAGGATGTGTGTGCGTGCGCGTGTTTATGCTGGTAGTGTAAATCTGAGGGGTGGGGCCCGTTTCAGACACTGCCCCCCCGAATTCAACGGGATAGTCTTCTCCAAATCTCAGCCATAAGGTCCTCAAGGTTAGCAGGCACTGTTCTGCATGGGAAATGGACGACAGACGTTTAGCACCCGATTACCCGGGTCACATCCAGTACTCACTCACACCTAAACCCGAACTCTGGCTCCCTCTTAATCCTTTATTATTATCTTAATCCTATAACTTTATTTAAAGTCCTTCACCTGAGCAACTAACAGTTATTAAAACAGCGCAAATTGAAAATTCAGAGTAATCCCTCACACGGCTGAAACTGCAAAGAGGTGAGACCCAGGATGAGGTGGCCATGGGCCCCGACAGATTACCCTGTTTAGACTGTTTCCAGTGGCGACCGGCCCTCCGTGTCCTGCCACTATCAGGCCGTCTGTCCTAAACGTCTTATAAATACATTTTGTATTGCGTTATCAGGCATTTCCATAACCCAAAAATGAATCAGTTATTGAAGTCCTACCCACATTACTTCAAGCAAACATTCAGCGACCGAAGTTTCTTTAAAACTCATCCGGCAATATGATAGGTGACTGTAGACCTTGTACTTTGTAAATCAGAGAGCATTTTTTTTTTATTATTAAAAAAAACCCTTTTCCTTCCCTTTAATTGACCAATAGGAGAACACAGCTGTTGTACAACTGAGCAAAGTACTGCATGAAAAACAGCCCAGATCATAACATAAGCAACAAGAATAAAAAGTACATGACAATAAAAAAACAGACATATAAAGTAAAAATACATGCATTGTGCATTGTTTCCACTTGTCAGCTAAGCAACTACATAAGTGATTAATAAACCATTAACAATCATAATGATAGAGGATAAGAATTGGATTAAATATGGCAGGAAATTATGACATGGTGCAGATAAAAACAACAGATACTTACCCTCAGCTCCCTGGCTGACAGACGTACATCAGCCTTCAGTGTCTTGCTACTTTCAGAGCAGGAAAGTTGGTGGCAAGGAGGAGGGAGTGGCTTCCCTGCATCATCCAATCACGACGGCTGAAGGGAGGAGGGGAGGAGCACATTTCCAGGAGCCAATAGTAACACCTTATCCTTTGAAAGACCCCATATATTCTGTAAACGTGACAAAATAATGTATTAAATCCTTCTCATAACAGATTGTGAAATTTCCAGAAAACTGTAGCTGTGAAATAGACTAACATGAAAGAGCAAAACCACGACAACGCGCATATGCTAATATTACTGCTAATGATATTAAGTCATCTGCCATATACCCTTTAATAAGGGAACGTTTTTGTGCAAAAACACTATATTTCACAACTAAGTCTTACTCAACACAACCAACAGCCCAGTTTCTGCACTTCAGGGAGGACCTTGGTTGTGAAAGCGATTTGCAAGTTTAATCACACATTTAGGTAAAAGTAAAAATGCTCTGGTAGAATGCCGGTGAGGGGTCTGACCCGAGACCTCAGCTCAGCCAATCACAGCTCTCCTTTCAAAACCAGCATTTCCCAATTGACTACCTAGAGAAGAGTTAATGTCCTAACAAGGCTCAATGAACCTAAACCCTGCATTGATGCTCACCTATCAAAACTGAAACACAGATTAAAAAATAAAATAAACAAGCAGAAGGCGACATACCATCAATGATAAAGACATCGTCTGGCATTCAGAGGAAACAGAGCGCATGACAAGGTCTTTACACACCCTTTCAGGAAGACGCAGAGACACACTTAAGCCAGCAATCACAGAACAACACTGTGCTGGTACAATTATACAAACTCGGATAATGTAGTAGAGCTGACTTTGGCAATAAAGCAATAAAGCCCATATGGATACAGACAATTTGATGTAAACTCAACCACGGTAACTTGAGAAATATAAATGAAAAGCCAGTATACTTAATTTAAACCAGGTAATGAACACGCTATGCACTCAGAAAGAGACAAAACAACGTAACCAATGGCAGAGACAACCAATTCAAGGTGTAAACCCATTCACTCTGAATGTTATTTTCCACAAAATGGGTTAATTTCGAAAGCACTAATAGCTACAATTACCCAATTCCATTTCCTGGGCAGTGTGCAAAATCCAGCTCTCAAAATTAACATTCACAACAAAAATGCTACAGTCTTATTATCTATTCCAACCTTTTGAACCAGATAACCCGACTGTTTAGCCTGAAAGTTTTAAAAATATTTATATATTATGTGGAGACCTCTATTTCCCCCAGTTGTATGTAAATAATTCCACATTATTTGTCTTTAAGTAGACTGAACAACAAAATCAGAGAAACCATTCTCTGTAAATCCAGGTGTAAGGTGCTTATCTTGCATAGTAATTTACAAGCAATTTAAATAAATATGTGAGGCACTGAGTTACCTTCAGTGCTACGTTTTCCTTTTCATGTGGGTAATGCCGCTTATTCTCAAAAGCAATTACATTTTTATTTCACCCAGCTGGATATTTTACTGGAACATTTCAGGTTAAAATTCTTACTCAAAAGGCCCCACTTTGAACCAAGACCCTCTGTGGTCTTGAACCAACAGGCTTTGGGTTAACAGTCCACCCCCTTAACCCACTGTACCAAATCATCTTACCAGTCAGTAATAAACACAGGGACCACAGTTTCTGGCCAGTTTTCTTTACCAGATGCACTAGGGCCCATGACCTCAAGGCCCAAAAAGATTCCTGTAATCTGAGATAAACCCTTCAAGACTGTGTTGATGTTTGTGTCCATAAGGTTGAATTCCATCACATCACATAAAAAGCTGTTATGTTAGCTCCCTGACTGATTATGAACTGAAGCATTTTCCGTCACACATTTTTCTGCGTACTTCCAAACTACTAAGAGATGTCAAATAGAGAACGATCAAAATACAAGTACATCCATCCACCCATCCATCACTATACAGTACATCCAGTTCAGGGTTGTGGTGAGTTTGGAGCTTATCTCTAGAAGCATGAAGCACAAGGCAGGGGATACACTAGATGAAGTATCAGTCCATTGCAAGGCAGGCAGGCGCACACACACACAAGTTTGAAATCATATCTTTGTGGGGACCGCCCATTCGTTTCTCTGGGGGAAAACTCTAATCCCAACAATGACAACCTTACTGGGACAGTTCACCCCAAAACTGAAAAAGATACATTTCAGAGGGCCTTTAGTGCAATCTATCCATTTAGGTCACTCTTCTGGGAGTTGCCTAGTTTTGAAGATACCGGTCATAGAATTGTTGGTCTTCTCAGGAATATAATGGAAGTGAGCGGCATTCTTTCTGTGGTGGTTAAAGCACCAGAAAAATACATCTGAAAAATTCACCCGCAATGTCTCTTACCAGACATCATGACCCAGTTACCCATTATAATCTACTTTTTAGTGAGTTTAATGTAGGAGCTATTTTCTTCTACCATTCTACGATTTTCTTCCACACACCAATTGTATCACTGCACAAAAGATATGAGCAGGAGCACTTTGGTGATATCATCAGCACAGTGATACAATTGGTGTGTGGAGTCTGGTAGAAGTAAATAGTTCCAACATTAAACAGAATTAATTCACTCTCATATATCAAAGAAGCCTGATATTTCTACAAAACTAGGTAACCCCACCCCGAACAACCTAGATGGACAGATGGCACAAAAGCCGCTCTAAAACGTATCTTTTTTTCAGTTTTGGGGTGAACTGCTCTTTTAACCCCTACCCAGCCCTAACCTTAACCATTAGTAACCAAAGAAAATACAAGAGTTTTGTCTATTCTAGTTTTTTGATTGCAGACACAGATTTTTATAAAATTCACGTTCCCAGAAAAAAAATGTGGAAAAAACACATGGTCAAAATAACAGGTTTTTAATCACATTGTGGGGACATTTTGGGCACACAATGTAATATATACATGCCCACACACACATACACTATGGACAAATATGTGACACCGGTTCATCTAATCATATGTTTTGGACTGCAGGAGGACAATGGAGTATGTAGAGAAAACTGCCTCAAAAACAGAGGGAAAAACTAATTTTGTGTGTGGAATTTGCTTAAACTCACAAGCCTGGAACTGTGTTGTAACACTACTGCCCTCTGACCCCCCCATACATCCAACTCCTATTACATTTTACCCAGGAATGTCCCCCTGCTATAGATACCATCACATTACTCAACCCATCATGGTGCTCAATCAGGGTTTAACGCAAAAAGCAGTATGGTCTGATTGCAAAGAACCAAAATGTTTCTATTTTTTGATGACATTGAGCTGCTATTGCAGTCTTCCCAACTATTGCACAAGATCTAATGAGTTCTTCCTTTAAATCCAATTAATTTTATCATTACAGTTAGTTTTCCCAACATAGTGACCCGAAGTGCTTCACACTAACTAATGTTATACAATCATGCACTCTGTTATGCATATAGATCAGAACAAGAGGGACAAAAGCACACGAATCTATGCAAATTTACAGCACAAAAATGATATTTTACTGAATTTCCAAACACAAAAACATCTCATGTATGATGTAGTAAGCATACTGCAAACCACCCCCCCACAAGAACATTTAAGCAGTCCCTCACAGTACAGTTTTCCAAATGCCTGGAATGACTAAAAAGCGGAGGTTTGTTAGGAAAATGACCCGGCGCGTCAGCTTGTAATCGCAGCTTTTCAGATGATCAAACGGCGCAGGACCGCGGTGACAGCGAGTCCGTTTCGATTACCCTAAGCCGCCGTGATCAAGCAGCCGCCGGGTCTCGGCGACGCCCGATGAGTCCGGCTTGTTACGAGTCAGAGAACCCGGGGAGCGCCGCTGACCGCGGGTCTCCCAGCGCAGAGCCCATTAGGCGCGCTGTCCTGCCATCAAAGCCAGTTTGTCCTGCCCACGTAGGAGACGGGATTCTGGATCCACACCTTCACAGCTCTGGCCGCCAACTCAAGAGGCATATCCTGTGATAACGGGGGGTGGGGGGTTTGGATAATAAGCTATTCGGCCACCAGCTGCCTCAGATATTCAGAAGTGCCACTCCAGACCCGACAGGCACACTTGGTACGGTGCCATCTAGTGTAAAGGTTCATAAACAGAAGCATGCCCCCCCAAATGCCCCTCCACCACCAGCAACACAGGGGCTATATATACACTGAGGGGTATTTATTCTCTCCCCGAATGACCTTGCAAGAAAGTAACCATGAGAAAGCTTTACAAACAGATTTTGTAAACAGTGAGATCTGACTTTACAAATCTAATTTTAAATAAAGGGGTCATGATTATACAAAGTAGAACATTAAAACTGCAGTATATTTATTTAGCGATGCCTTAACACATGTTTAATGTTCTGAATTTGAATTCAGAGAAATCACATAACCATGCTAATATATTAACCTCGGAGCATATTACAAGCCTTTGTGTTAGAGACGTGGTGGATGTAACAGCAAACCACAAAAAACAGACTTCAAAGGGACTAGGACAAAAAGGTGTGACTACGGCAGAACACAGCCGGCCCAGAACTGGATCGGTCAGCATTTTCAAACATTCCGCAGTAACGTGACAGTAAGAAATTGCCATGTGTTCTCTGCTCAAAAAGCCACAACACTGTCTGGCTAAATACAGCGACCTGGATCTGAATCCAAGACAAGCAGCTGACATAGGGATCTTGGCTGGTTACCATTACTGGTTGAGCCATTTGAATCTACACCAATACTTTGCCTTTAAATGAACAGACGGTCAATATTCACGCATTTTCCCTCTGAGTAATACCTGCCATCAGTTAATTTCTTAATACACACTTATCTACTGACTCAATATAAAGCTCTGCTGTTTTAACTGAAGATCTGTGTTTTGTTGCCGAGTATGACCATACTCGTGTGAATAGTACGTTCTCAGCAAATTAAACAAATAATAATAAAACCCCATTTATTGTAGAATTGCAAGGTACACGTGTGGAAATTGCAGGGAAGGCTCACAGTTGCCTGGAAACGGGGATTAAAATCGTAAGTCGTCAGTGATTGTGGAGCTGAAGGGGACTAAAGGACAGCCCCGTTCCATTCGGGTCACTGTGACAACCACCGCCCCATCCCCCCCGAAACCCAAGCCTACACGCATGAGAACTGGCAGGTGCCGGTGTGAAAAGACTGAAACCAGAAGGGAAGCAGACCTCTAAACCAGAGTTCCCCAATTCCGGTCCTGGAGAGCCAGTCTACACCACAGTTTACAGGTCTCTCTGCCCAAACATACCTTGTTCAGCTTACCAGCTAATTGTAGGTATAAATAGGTGCATTTGAGCAGGGAAATCTGCAAACTGTGGGGCGGAGTGGCCCTCCAGGACCGGAATTGGCGAACCCTGCTGTAAACCAGCACAGAAAACCGTCAGTTGTGCAGGTGCAGAGAAGATGAGCTCCTAAAACCAGACAAAGAATTCATTTACTATTTTCTGAAGAGCAGCTGCCGTTAAATTAGGGTTTTCCAGAATGGCAAATCATTACAGTGGTTATAATGAATGACACATTTGTGGCTCCGGTCAACCAAGACAAACTAAACCAGGACAGACTTAAGTCTGACCTCTCACCTGGACTGCCTGAGCAACACTGTCCCTTTGTCATCCAACCAGGCTAATTTTTATCAACAGCTTTTAATGGGTATGACATCTCTAGCAAGAACAATAGCGCTGACATTGCATCCAATCCCACAGTAGGTACTAGAGCAGGGGTGGCCAATCTTATCCGCAAAGGGCCGGTGTGTATGCAGGTTTTTGGGATAACCTGTAGGTCAGCT